>CAUYQU010078818.1:0-27746 GCA_963574635.1 Cheracebus regulus
GGTCCTGAGGGTCAGGATCCAGGCCTGGCTGAAAGAAGGGAGCCTGGCAGTGAGGACAAGAGACAGGGGAGGGGCTGGGACCCTACCTGCTGCCTCCTTCCTATTCATCCTGCGCTCTCTCCTCAGAATGTGGACATCACCTGGGAACCTGAGGAAGCCCTGGATACTGTCCCTGCCCACTACTGAGCCCTTTCCATGAAGTCAAACTGCCTTTGCTCTTTTTTCCGCCCCAGGAGCTCCTGTCTCCACCCTTGTCCACATGTCCGGATACCACCAAGCACCTAAGGAAGTTATGGCCTCGGCCTAATTTTGTCCTCAGTGAGAGAGCCTTGCTTCCAGCACAGACCTCGGCAGCTCAAGCCAAGTTCCTGCTCACAGTCACAGTCAAAGGCTGCCTAGCTCTACATGGAGCTTTGTCTTACTCTGTACTTCTTGTTCTTGAAGTAACAAAGGCGTCTCTTTCTCCCTGCAGGAGAGAAGAAGCCATTGTAAGGCCTCCTTCACCGTCCATAAGACTCTGTCTCTATGATGTGGCCCTGGTCCTGTGTGGGTGGGAGATTGTGAGGGCCTCCTAGAGGACAGGCTCCTGGGCAGCATTTCCAGAGATGGGGAGGAGTACCTGGGAGCCCATCCCTTTATGAGCAATGTGGCTAGGGGTATATCTTCCTTCTCACAGAGGAGACTCTGGCATCTAACTCATGGTATTCTCTATCCCTACTCCTGCCGCCCTCCTGGAGTTATTTCACTTTCCACATGGGTTGTATAAACACCACCCTGGAATTACAGGCCAGGTACCCCTTACCTCCAGAATAGTCACCTTCTGTCCCCTTCAACTACCTACTCTCTGGACCTTATCATCACCTGGAGTTCCATCTCCTCTGTATTCTTAAATGCAACTGTCTGAGCACCTATACCCTCTCTCACTATTACACTTCTCACAATGCACTCCAGGACACCTAGCAGCATATCTATCACATGAGAGTCACTGAACTGATATTTATTGAATAAACTATACTAGTTCTTGGGTCTCGTTGTGTTCACTGATCCTGCCTTTGTATCCCAATCCATTAGCTGGATCTACCCACATTTCCACCTGCTGAAAGCCGATCTACCCTTCAAACTAGAGCTAAGGTCCTGTCTCTCCTACACGTTGCTCGCTCCCCAAATTTAGGGGAAAAAAAGAAACAGGGAGCACATCTAATTCACTTTGCAATTTCAATGTTTATTTCTGATACCAAAACTTGACAGCACACAAGGGGAAAAAAAGCAATAGACAAGGAACAGCAAATAAATTTATCTTGCATGCCACTTTCAGTCAATAGGATGTGGCTCTCTAGATAGCTGTGTTTAGAAGGAATCCGAGGATTCAGCCTCACTCAGGGGAAACACTATTGCGATTGATAGCAATATCTGTGAACATAAAAAAGAAAAAGTAAAAAAAATCAATGATATATATCAAATAATAAAAAATATACATACCAAAAGTGCTGCCCCATACTTTCCTCATCTCCTCACAATGAGTTTCCTAAGACTTCTAGCTCATGCACATAAATACAATCCCATGGACCCCCTATCCCCCAGAGACCCTAACTGCCCAATCCAAAGTGATGTACCTACCAGCATCTCACTCAACCCAGAAGAAACCAATGGCACCAAAGTTGGCAGCAAAGTTGGCGCTGGCTGTACCACCAGGACCAATAATGGGACCAGCAAAGGTCTGAGGAAATCTGGAGCGGGCATTCTGGTGGTATCTGGCCCAGAAGGTAAATGGAATTCTGGACCAGGGATCTCCAAAATCTCCTTCCTCATCCCAGGTCAGCAGCTCAAACTCAATGTCATCCCAGCTCCAGGGCCCAGACACAGCCTCATCTCCAATTCCCATACGGGTTCTTGCTTCAGCCCGGGCTTCGGCCTCAGCTGCAGCAGCATCCAGAGCATCTAAGGCCTCATCGGCAGCCTCCATGAACTGTGCAGTCCAGTCACGAGGGTCTCTTTTCTGAACCTGAGATGAGGAATGGAAAACAAAATCCATTTACAATAGCCAAGATATGGAATCAACCTACATGTCTATCAATGGATAAATGGATAAAGGAAATGTGATACACACAAGCACACAATGGAATACTACTCAGCCTTTAAAAAGAAGGAAATCCTGCCATTTGCAATAACATGGATGATGCTGGATGACATTATGCTAAGTGAAACAAGCCAGTCACAGAAAGACAAATACTGGATGATCTCACTGATACATGGAATCCAGAAAGGTCTAACTCATAGAAGTAAAGAGTAGAATGGTAGTTTCCAGGGCCTTGGGTCAGGAAGGATGGGGAGATATTGGTTAAAAGGTACAAAGTTTCAGTTAGATAGGAAGAATATGTTCTGGAGATTTATTGTATAGCATGATGACTATAGTTAATACTAATGTGTTGTATATTTAAAATTGCTAAGAGAGTACATCTTACATGTTCTCGTCACAAAAAAAGTCAAGTATATGAGGCAATGGAGAGTTAACTAGCTTGATGTAATCATTCTACAGTGTACATGTATTATCAAAACATCATACTGTACCCTATAAATATATATACTTTTTATTAGTCAATAAAAAATAAATGAATGGGCTGGGTGCAGTGGCTCATGCCTATAATCCCAATACTTCAGGAGGCTGAGGCAGGCAGATTACTTGAGGTTAGAGCAGCCTGGCCAACATGGTGAAACCCTGTCTCTACTAAAAAAAAATTAAAAATTAGCCAGGCATGCTCATTTTGGTGGTGGCATGCGCCTGTAATCCCAGATACTTGGGAGACTGAGGCACAAGAATCACTCAAATCCAGGAGGCAGAGGTTGCAGTGAGCTGAGATCGCATCACTGCACTCTAGGCTGGGCAACACAGCAAAACTCCATCTTGGGGAAAAATAAAAATAAATGAATGAAAAAACAAAATACTTAAAAATCACATTGTACACCATAAATATATACCATTTTTGTCAATTATACTTTAGTAAAGTTGGGAAAAAGTAAAAATACTTTAAAAACCTAAAAAAAAAAACCCAAACTCATAATTGTATTAGCTAATATATTAACATATTTTAGCACCTAATACATGTTAAGTTTACATAACAGCAACAACAAATACCACCAGCAATGTGGTACCTACCACATGCCATACCTAGGATCTCATCCCTGCCCTGGGCCTTCCCCAGCCAGCGATACTTTATCCCTTGACCTATCAATGCTGGAACAGTTCCTCCATTACCTCTGCAATGAATCTCAGCACTTTCATCTTGCTAGTCTCATGGTAGGAACGGAGGCCCCAGAGGAACTCATACTCAGGAGGGTTGCTGTTGGGCACTCGTCTGTAGTCTAGGTATCTAAAAGAGCAAAACAGTCTTTGTGTCTACCTACCCAGACAGAATGGTAGTCCACTAATGAAAAATAATCCTACAGTTTTTAACATCAGATTTCAGATAACAACTGCCCCTCAGGCTCATTCCTGAACACCATCAGGATATTTACCCCTTAATCATCAAGCTTTGAATTTCTGCACTAGTACACTAAGCACTCACTTAGACCTGTAGGCGAGGCTTGTGTAGGGTCACAGAAAGGACATTTCATTTTACAACTTCTTCCTCAGCATTAGCTCCAGATTCTTGTAATCTTGTCAGTGAGCCACAGAGGTCCACTGAAATGATTACAATGCAGTGTAAAGGCATCGGCCTGGCCCAGCCTTGGGAATGCCTACTTTGAGGATGGTGGATGGGCTTCACTTGCAAGATAACTACTTAGAAATGTAGAAAAATTAGAAAAATTCTGGCCAGGTGTGGTGGCTCATGCCTGTAATCCCAGCACTTTGGGAGGCCGAGGTGGGTAGATCACTTGAGGTCAGGAGTTTGAGACCAGCCTGGCCAACATGGTGAAACCCCATCTCTAATAAAATATAAAAACAGCTGAGGATTGTGGCACAGGGCTGTGGTCCCAGCTACTTGGGGGCCTGAAGCACCAGAATCGCTTGAACCTGGGAGGTGGAGGTTCAAGCGAGCTGAGATTGCACCACTGCATTCCAGCCTGGGTGATAGAGCGAGACTCAGTCTCAAAAAAAAAAAAAAAAAAAAAAAAAAAAAAAAAAAAAAATTCAACCATGAGGAGTATATGCAATAAACACTTCTGAGGACATATGTGTTTCTGTACACACAGAAACACATATGCACAGGTATAGTGTAAGAAATTAGCTCGAGAAGGGCTTTCTTATTTTTGAGACAGGGTCTCACTCTGTTGCCCAGGTTGGAGTGCAGTGGCACAATCACGGCTCAATGCAGCCTCAACTTCCTGGGCTCAGATGATTCTCCCCCACTTCAGCTTCCCAAGTATCTGGGACTACAGGTGCATGTCACCATGCCTGGCTAATTTTTGTATTTTTTGTAGAGATGGGGTTTTGTTATATTGCCCAGGCTGGTCTTGAACTCCTGGGCTCAAGCAATCTGCCCACCTAAGCCTCCCAAAGTGCTGGGATTACAGGCGTGAGCCACTATATCCGGCCAGGAAGGGCTTTCTAAGGCTAACCAGAACAAAGGCAGAATCATAAGGAGCAAGAAAAGCCCTTTAGGCATCACTTACTTCTGCTTTACAAACTCGTAGGTGAGAAGTTTCCTTAGATCTCCAAGTAGGGGATGTCTCACCCTGAAGGTAAAAAAAGGAAACCTATAATCAGAGGCTATGACTATGCCCAAAGAGCTTTCCAGAACAGAGGTCAGAGATGAGAAAACAGGCAGAGTTCAGAACTGTTTCCCCATCCACCCAGGTCATATCCTTGGGCACTGAATATCCCCAAACCAAACCCCCCAGACTCCCAGGTTAATGCAATCCTGGGACTATCCTCTGTTGCCAAAGGATGGTACAAACAGGCAAGAGATGTGAGAGCCCAATCATACCCAGGACGCAGTCCCATCTTGCGTAGTGCCTCCCAGAGGACAGCTGCAATGGGAGGCAAGGGGAGACAAGGGACGGAAAATGAGTGTGGAAATCAGGCTGTGGCCAACCCCCAGCTGCAGGTCCAGCCACTCACCCTCACTGGCACGGTTGCCATTCATGAAGATGACACCCAGAATCACCAAGAGGAGACCAAGCTTGGGTGTGTCTTTGGTCCTACAGGAATACAGAAAGAATATATTTTCAGCAGCCATTTGCATGAGAGACCCCAACCAGCTTGCCCATCTAGCCTCCCCAATAACCCTCAGGTAGGGGAGAATTATACCCCAGCTCTGCCCATGACCTGCTATGTGACCCTTAACCCTGGACCCTGACCTACGTGAAACTCCCAGAAAAAAACCACCACTGAGAAAGGCCATGTTCCACCTCCTTTCCCATCTTACGTTCCCAGTATGCCAGCCAGGGACTCAGGGGTACTGATGAGAATATACAGGTGCTCGTCCTTGTCAATTTCTTTCAGCTGAATCCCAAATTTCTACAGGGGCAAGAAAACAGACTATGAAATTACAACATCTAGCATAAGCCACCCATAGGCCGACACTCACCTCCCTGAGACTTGCCCTAAACTCCCAGTAGGAACCCCATGAATCTTTGAAATCAAGACTTTCCCCATTATTCTTGTCTCCCAGGGCTGCCTTCTCACCTTCTCTAGGACAAAGCATGCACGTTCAATGATTTCTGGATAAACATCAGTGTATTCACGGATGATATCTCTCAGCATTTCTGCAGGAGAGAAGAGGGAGCCATCTGAGATGAGTGGGGGCCACAGAGCAGCAGTCCCTTTGCCAACCCTGCTGGGGGTAGCACAGCCAAGGTCCTCAAGGGTGGAAAAAGCCAACCACGGAAAGGAGGGGATAGAAGGGGAAGAGTAATACAAGCAGAAGAATGCCCATAGAGTATGGGGTGAAGGGAAGGGCAGAGCTCTGGGAGGGGACAATGGATGCCTACCCGAGCGCTTGATGGGCACCTTTGTGTAGTCCTTAAGCATCAAGTACTTGACCAACTTATTTGCCTGGGAGGGAAAAAGGAAATCATTAAACTTATAAGGTCCTTACAAAAAACCTGATTAAATTATAGACGAGAGGATGACAAAGAAAAGAGCAAGAGAGGGGAGACGTGACTGGGGAGTTACAGCTCTTACTCTTTCCTGAAGAAGGGCCACATCTCGGGGTTGTGCAGCACCCGGGTTCTGTGAGGCACGCGAGTTGGGGGAAGGGCGCAGGTTAGGTGAGGGGCGCAGGTTCTGCCAGTCAGGTGGAATTGGCCAATCAGCAGGGATCCAGTCAGGTGGTAGCGGCCAGTCAGTGGGAAGTGGCCAATCAGGTGGCAGGGGCCAGTCAGGTGGTAGCGGCCAGTCAGGAGGACCTTGCCAGTCTGGAGGGCCCTGCCAGCCCGGTGGGGTCTGCCATCCAGGTGGGGTCTGCCATCCAGGTGGATTCTGCCAGGCCAGCGGATTCGGCCAGACAACAGGGCCGGGCCAGACAATGGGATTTGGCCAGATCACTGGGTTCTGCCAGATTACTGGGTTTGGCCAGATCACTGGGTTCTGCCAAGCAACTGGGTTCTGCCAGGCTGGTGGGGTCTGCCTAGCTGGGGGGCTCTGACGTGCTGGTGGGGTCTGCCTGGCTGACTGGTTTTGCCAGCCTGAGGGGTTCTGCCAAGCCAATGGGGTCTGCCAGAGCACATTGGGGGGTGCGCCAGGTGGGTTCTGAGTGGTCACTGGAACTGGTGCAGACCTCCAGGTCCCTGCAGCCAGTGGAGCCCACCTCTGATCCCCACTGCTGTTCTCTTCAACATTCAAGTTATTAATCTGCATCATCAGAGAGAAGAAAAGTTCAGAATCACCAGTGGGTTCTCTGTCCTCACCTTATCTATTCCAGGAAAGCCCTCTAAACCCTCACCTGTAGTGACAGCCTGACCCACTAGCCATTGGTCACCCTGAGTCTTGGGCTTGTCTTTCACTGTCTTCCAGGCAGGAGTTTCATCTCCGAACCAGGCCAGGAGCAACCTGGGGGCCTGAGGCTTCTCCTCTTCCTATGTCCACCACTGGCTCTGCCTGTACCACCCTGAACAAATCACTCAAGTCACTTCACCTCTTGGCACTTAAGTTTCTTTCTCTGTAAAATTGGGACTATGATCCCAAGCTGGTAGGAGGTGCCTTAAAGATTTAGTGAGACAACCTGTGTGAATGTGCTTAGCTCAAGGCTTAACACACGGTGGATACTAACAAAATGTAAACTGAATTACATACAGGTTGTATATATTATTTGTGTCCATATATTATCTCTGATCAGTTTGTGAACACCTGGAGGACAGGAATAAACATTCTCTTCAAATGCCCTACGGCCTAGCTGAATACAGTTACATACATTGTTTTGTTCAGAACAAATGAATCCCCTCAGAGAAGAAAAGAGCCCCAAAGCAAAGTGAAGCTAGCAGGGATCTCACCTTGCGGGTCCTCTTGCCCCGAATTATTGTCCGGGACTCCAGATTCTGAGCCTGGGAACCATCTGCTGATGTCTGTGCAGTCGCACCGTCAGGTTCAGAGATAACTGGGTCGGTTTCTATGTCAGGGTGGGAAGTGGCCATTTTGGCCTGATTTACATTCTGGGTCTGGGTATCAGCTGTTGGGGCCTTAGTGGTATCATTCCAAGCCTTGAAGGGAGTCTTAGGCCTGTTGTTGGCCATGTCATTGGCATTGAGAGACTGAGAGAAATTGTAGGTGGCGTTTGGGCCCACTTTAGTAGTGGCATTCTGGGCCTTAAAGGCCATCTCAGACTTGTTAGCAGCTAACTCACCAGTGGTTGCTGCCTGGGAAAAATCATAGGCAGCATTTGGGCCCTTTGGGGTGGCATTTTGGGACTTAAAGGCTGCCTTGGGGTGCATGTTGGGCACCTCCTTAGCATTATGAGCCTGAGAGAAATCATAGAAACCATTTGGGCCTTTTATGGTGGCATTCTGGACGTTAAAGGCTGACTTAGGCCTAGCTGCGGCTGCTGAAACCTGAATGTCAGCCATCTCATTGGCAGTTGGGGGCTGTGAACTCTGGGGACTAGCAGCTGCGGTGGCCTGGTTAGTAGGTGGAGCCTCTGAGATCTGGATGGCCTCCATCAAGGTCTGCATAAGCAAGGCGCTGTCTTCTACGGAGGCCTCAGCCTGCAAACACAGGGGGGAAAAAATTAAATCTCTGGGCCTCTGAGGCAGGAGGTGGGGTGGGAATAGGGAGCCCGGGTGGCAGTGCAGCAGGGGAGCTGCAGGCGGGTGGTGGGTGCAAAAACAGGAGGGCTGAGGCAGAGATCTAGGGGGCCCGAGAGGGGCAAAGGGGGGCGGGGCAGGTGCAAAACATGTGGCAGGGGTGTAGAGCAGAGGCAAAATGAGGGGTGGGGCTGTGTGCAGAGAGTGGGCACGAACGGGAGCAGGGGACGCTGTAAAGAGGCGTGCAGTAGCAGCTCAGGAGGGGAGGCGGATCGCGGGGTTGAGAATAAGGGGAGTCGCACAGAGTGGGGAATGCAGAGGGAGGCAGGGTGAAGGTAGGAGGCTGGGGGAGGGGGTGACAGACTGCTCAACAAGCGTCAGGACTGTGGAAAAAAAATGGTTCCTTACCCACCCCGCATTCTCTGGGCAGATTGCCCTAACTACTAACAGGGTCTCCCCTCTATCTGAGCAGGGACTGATGGCTGAAAAGAGACGCCCCTCCCCCCTTCGATAAACGATGGGAATTGGAAAAGACCACGGAGTCCAGTCACTAAAGAGGGTCAAACCGGATCCTGGCGTTTGCGAGACCAAAGAGGCCCGCGGGGAGGGGTGACTGTCGGCTGGGGAAATGGTGGGGTGGGGAGCGGAGATCTCACCTGGAAGCCGAGGAGGCCCGCACCACAGTCCATTTTCTGAGCCATGGCTCCTGTCCCTCTGGCAAGAGCGGAGCCTGGGGGCTGTGGGAGAGGGGCAGGGCGTTACACTACAGAGGGCAAATACGAAGGACCTAATTGGAAGGGGGGTGACTGGTCTGAATGTGCGGGCGGATAAGGTGAATGTGAGGAGGAATGGATCGGAGCGGGAAAAGTGAATGGGCGTCCAGATGGAGGTTTTAAACCCCAAGAAGCTACTGACAGGGCAAAGCTTCAAAACGGGGTTCGGGAAGCAAATGAGTTTTGAATTCGGGGGGGCGGTTGGGTTGGGATTCGCATTTGGGAAGTTGCATGGAGGTTCTGAGTACGGGGGAATCATCTAACAGTACAGATCGAGGTCAAGGAATCTGAGGGTTTCAAATCTGGGAGGGATCGGACGGGGGTTTTGAATCAGGAAGGATCGGGAGGGTCATGTGAATTGGGGTTCGGGGGATGGAAGGGGATTCAGAATCCAGGGTGAAGGAATCGGGATTTAAAAAAAGGGGGGGGGCCCGAACCAGGGGGCAGATGCCCTGTCTGGGGGCTAATTCTCACCTTGCCTCAGGCCCCAGCCCCAACCCCCTCGCTGCCTCCCTTCTTCACGACTCAGAGGTTCAGGATAGCTGGGCTCGGCTCTCAGCAGCCGCACTCTCTCCTCTTCCAGGAGAAAATGCCAGCGCGGCAGCTTGGGCGACCCCGCCTCTTCGCCTAATATACCACCCACCGCCTCAGGACGTTAGGCGCATGCGCAAACACCGAACGGCCACAGTCAGTCCCGCCTGCTTTCGCAACAAAAGCTTCGTCCTGGAGACCATGACGCGCATGTGCGCTGGAAGGCGGCCCCGCCCCCTCTGCCAACACACCACCCCACCACCAACCAGGTCACTATACAACAGCACCTCCCTTTCCTCTACGCCCCCTCCCCCGACAGATGCGCTGTGCCTCTTGGCCCCACCCCTTACCCCACACACGGGCCCCCTACCTTTTCCGCAATGCGTCTCTATTCGGTCCCTCCCCTGCTCAAGGCCCCTCCTGTCAGGTCGGCTTGCATCTCCACCCCCTTGCCCAGCACGCTTAGGTCTCGGTGTGGGGTCTCTAACTGCAACAAGTGTTAGACCTCTGCTGAGGAAATGGAATGGCCTGAGAGAATACCCTATTGGAGGTAACAGAGTAGTAGTAGTAAGTCTGTGGCTGCCACGTGACTCTATGATTTCTCCCGCACCCCCTGCTCGCCCCCACAAGCTCCCAGACGCAGAAAGAACCTTAGTTTCTTCCCTGTTCTTTCTGCAGCTCCAGTGATGGACTCATTTTGTGTGTGTTGGGGGAGGAGAGGGAAGGGCACAGCTTGTATATCACAGCAGGATTTGTGCTGGGGCTTGTCTTCCTGTCACAGCAGCCCTGGGAGGTGGATGTCAGCACCCCTATTTTACAGATCAGGAGGCTGAGGCACAGATACATTGAATGAACTAGACAATGTCACAGAGCCAGGAAACAAAATGCAAAATTTGGGCCTGGGTCTTCCTGACTCCAAAGCCCACGTTCTGCTCGTGCTGGCCTGGGGAGGGTACCCCTCCCTCCTCCATTTGAGCAACAGACCACCGCACCCCATTTGTCCCAAACAAGCAAAGTCTGTGTTCTAGGAGGCCCGAGCTCATGCTCTGCATTCAGGACACAAGCAGAGGCCCCCACTCTCCCCCCTGCCCTATGTGGGTCCATCCAGGTGTGGGAATTGCTCCTTGGGGTCCACTCTGTGCTCAGAACATCAGGCCTCTTTATCAGAGACACAATCACATTGTCCCTGAGGCCTTCCCGGTGCCCACTGGAGCAGCCAGGACAATCAGACCTGTGTTTTCTGATCCATGGCAAGCCCTGGTTCCTTTCAGGGCCAGCGCCTGGAGCAGCTGTGGTCTTATGGAGAGAAACTGGGCTGGGCTTCAGAATTCCAGGGACGGACTGCCCAGCCTGTCTGTCTCGAGTTGTGTGAGCTCGCTCAGGTCACTCAATTCTCTGAGCCTGGTTTCAAAATGTGCAAAGTGGAATGCAAAGCAAGTGGGTCCTACCCAAGACACACATGCTGCTATGCTTCCAGGATGACTGGAGAAACGCAAAAAGGCAGAAAATTAAATACAGATGTGAGGTGACTCAAATTAAACTGGTACTTTTCCAAAATTCAAGACAGAGCTTTGTACAGTTCACATTTGTTCTGGCATCAACTCATGCCAGAAGCCTGCACATGAAAGGAAGCTAAAGCTAGGAAGGACTGCAGCAGTTGGTCCCCAAGGGCCAACATCAATTCTGCCTGGCTGGATGACTTTCCTCATCTGTTGCATAGCAACCTCCTCTGTCAGCTGCCTGTTTTTCCTCAGCACTTCCTCTGTAAAGTGTCTGCAGTGGGACGTGATCAGACTCAGGAAAGGAGGTCGGAAACACCATTTTCTATGCTATCTGTTTCCATATCTGTATCTTCCGTCATGACTTGGCCTATAAATTCTAGATCCATATTAACTACCTACCTCACTTCTCCAAATGCATATCTCTCAGTATTCTCTAAATTAACAGGTCCCAAACCCATTCCTTCATACACCTCATCCTTCCCACCAACATATTGTTTCTTCTCTAGTTATGCCTTTCTCTCCCAAAAGAATGTAAGCCTCTTAGGGAGATGGATTTTTGTTTTATTCATTGTTTCCCCAGCGCCTAGAACCATGCCTGGCACATTTTTATATCCTCAATAAATATTTGTTAAATGAATGAATCACACTCTCCATCCTATTGCTAAAGCAAGAAACTTGAGGCAATTTTTCCTGTGATCAATTCACTTATTTTTTCTCATTATACAAATATTGCATATTCATCACTACACATTCAAACATTGCTTAAATATTTTAGAAATTAAACATCATTCTAGATCTCATCACCTTGAATAATTGCTAAGATTTGGTGCTACCTTTTCATATTTTATGCACATATATATTGTTACATAAATGATGTATTATATATGCCAGACTTTAAATTGCACTCTTTTCTTTACTGCTTTCCACTTTCTTTCAATTCTACTTTCACCTGCCAAACACGTTTTTAACACCATTTGATACCCTTCCATACTCAAAAAGTTTTTTGCTTTTACAAATTTAGGATTACATGAGGTTTTATGTGTCTGATTCATCTCATTTGACAACAGTCTACCTCTGATTCGTCCTTTTAAATGACTGCATAATATTCCATGGTGAGAATGCACCACAATGTATTCAACCACTCCCCCATGGATGGACATCCATTTTAGTTGCATGGCACATACAACAACATTGCAATAAAAATACTTGTACATTTATTTTTATATTTTAATAATTGGTTTGTCTTTATTTCCATGACACCAGAAGCCTAGGAGTAAGACTGACATACTCTACTGTTCCTTTTTTTTTTTTTTTTGCCAATCTTATGTGTATTTATTGGTGTCTCCTTATGGTTTTAATTTATATTTCTGATAAACAATGTGGTAGAACACATTTTTATATATTAATGAACATATTAGATTTATTTTGTAACATACTTGTGTCAAAAGTATGTTACCTGTTTTTCATTTTTGTTGTCTGTCTTACTGACTTTTAGGAGTTCTTTATACAGCTCTACAGATCCTTACTGAAAACCCTTGGGGCCAGATGCATTTCGATGTTTAACATTTTAGTAAGGTCATATATACTCTCACTTAACAGTTCCAACTGGAAAAGCCACAAAAGCCAGATATTCACTTCTTCACATCCCCTTGACAGCTAAGAGAATGTGATCTAGGATTTACCGGTGTGGCAAGCTCCTGTGACCATCCTCAGATTCAGTGATTTTTCTAGGACTCAGAGAACTCAGAAAAAGTGTTATGGCTATGATTTATTACAGTGAAAGGATACAGATTAAAATCAGCAAAAATACAAAGTACATAGGGGAAAACTCAGGAGAGCAGGCACGACTTTTCAGTTGTACTCTCCCAACGGAGTTGTACGGCCAGAGCTTAATTCCCCCAACAATGATGTGCAAAAACATGCATGAAATACTGTCAACCAGGGAAGTTCACCCAAGCCTTGGTGCCCAGAGTTGTTTTGGGGGGTCAGTCAGATAGGCATGGAGCACCTGTGTGGTTCACCTTATTCAGTCTCTAGCCCCGGCAGAGGTTAAACTAGTATCTCTCATCCCCAGGCTCACACCACCAATCACACTGTTAGCATATAACAATCCAGTGTGGGTCAAGGCCACAGTAAACAAAGACACTCTGATCAGGCAGGATACTCCAAGGGCTTACAGATTATCTCCCAAGAGCTGGTCAAGAGCCAGAGCATTCTTTGCAACAGACCTTCTTTTGGAATGCACAGAGTTTGAACACTGCAGACCTGCTGAATCAACCCTTTCACTGCGCAGTTACAACTTAGACCTAACACTTTGTCTCAAAGGAGTGATTCAACTATGCAGAGATGGAATTCATCGCCATAGTTGTGGTGGTGGGCGCAGCAGACACAAGAAAATCCAGTTTCTAGAGGCAGCATTAACAGCAGGGCTAGCACCCAGTGTCCATTGTTCAGTGGTGGCAGCAATGGTATCCAACCAGCTAATACATACGGCATGATTTTTTTTTGAGGAGTCTCACTCTTTTACTCAGGCTGGAGTACAATGGCACGATCTAAGCTCACTGTGACCTCCGCCTCCCAGGTTCAAGCAATCCTCCTGCCTCAGCCTCCCGAGTAGCTGGGATTACAGGCACCCACCACCATGCCTGGCTAACTTTCATTATTTTTAGTAGAGACGGGGTTTCACCGTGTTGGCCAGGCTGGTCTGAAACTCCTGACCTCGGGTGATCCACCCACCTTGGCCTCCCAAAGTGTTAGGATTACAAGTGTGAGCCACTATGCCCAGACCTATGCCATGATTTTTGAAATACAACTGGTGCCCTACTGCTTTTAGTAACATTTTATTAATTCTGCGTTTAAAAAATTTTTTTAACTTATTTCGAAATAATTACAGATACACAGGAGGTTGCAGGGATACGACAGTGAGGTCTTATGTACTCTTTATCTGCTTCCCCAGTGGTTACATCTATGTAACTACAGTACAAAATCAAAACAAAGACACTGACATTGGTACAATATGTGTATATAGTTCTATATCACCTTACCACATATGGAAGTCTCTGCAAACACCACAGCACTCAAGACACAGAACTATTTCATCACCACAAAGATTTCCCTCACGCTACCCCATTATAGTCACCCCCAACCCCCCTCCCCCACCACCATCTCTAACCCCTGGCAGCCACTAATGTGTTCTCCATCTCTATAATTTTATCATTTCAAGAGGTCATGAAAATGTAATCATACACTGTGTCACATTTTGAGAGTGGCTTTTTTCATACTCAGCAAAATGCCTGTGAGATGCATCCCAGTTGTCTTGTATATCAGAGTTTCTTGTTTTATTATTGAGTACTACTACATGGTATGGAGGTGCTACAACAGTTGGTTTAACCATTCACCCATTCAAAGACATCTGGGTCATTTCGAGTTTTGGGCTACTGTGAATGAAACTGCTATACACACTTGTGTACAAGTATCTGTGTGAATCTCAGTTCCCATTTCTCTGGGATAAGTATCCAAGAGTGCAATTGTTGGGTCAAGTGCATGTTAGTTTTACAAGAAATTACCAAACGTTCCTAGAGTAATCATACCATTTGACATTCCCACCAGCAATGTGTGAATATACACTTTCTCCAAATCCTTGCCAGCATCTGCTGGTGTCAGTATATTTTGGCCATAGGTGTGTAGTAATATCTTACTGTGGTTTTAATTTGCATTTCCCTAATGGCTAATGATGTTGAACATCTTTATGTGTGCTTATTTGCCATTCATATATCCTCTTTGATTAAATGCCTCTTCATGCCTTTTACCTATTTTTTAATTTAAAAAAAATTTTGTGAGTACACAGTAGGTGTATATATTTATGGGGTACATGTGACGTGTTGATACACAAATGCAATGTGAGATAAGCACATCATTGAGAATCGATCCCCTCAAGCATTTATCTTTTAAGTTATAAACAACCCAATTACACTCTAAGTTATTTTAAAATGTACAATTAACTATACTGTCCTATCAAATAGTAGGTCTTATTCATTCCTTCTTTCTCTCTGGGTTTTTGTTGTTGTTGTTGTTGTTGTTTTCTTTTGAGATGGAATTTTGCTCTCGTTGCCCAGGCTGGAGTGCAATGACGCAATCTTGGCTCACTGCAACCTCCGCCTCCAGGTTCAAGGGTTCTCCTGTCTCAGCCTACCAGTAGCTGGAATTGCAGGCACCCACCACCACACCCAGCTAATTTTTTTGTATTTTTAGTAGAGATGGGGTTTCACCATGTTGGCCAGGCTGGTCTTAAACTCCTGACCTGGGGTGATCCACCACCTCAGCCTCCCAAAGTGCTGGGATTTCAGGCTTGAGCCATTGTGCCTGACTTCTAAGTATTTTTTGTACCCATTAACCATTCCCACCTCTTTCCCAACCCCTCATTACTCTTAATTGCATTATTTTCTTTTTTCTTTTACTGTTGAATATTGAGAGTTCGTGTATTTTATGTACAAGTCTTTTGTCAGATATGTCGTTTGCAAATACTTTCTCCCGGTTTGCAGACTTTTGCAGAGGAAATTTTGAATAATTCAATTTATTCAGTTTTTTTTCCTTTTAAGGATTGTGGATTTTATGTCATTTCTAAGAACTCTTCAACAAGCCTTAGTACCTCAAGATTTTCTCCTACAATATCGTCTAATGGTTTTATGGTTTTAATTTTTACATTGATGTCAGTCATCCATTTGAGTTTAAGTTTTAATGAGGTGTGAGGTTTAGATTGAAGTTCATTTCAAAGTGGGACGCGGGCAGGGGGTCGGGTGTCAGAGCTACGGATATCCAGTCAGGCCTGTACAGAGTGATTAAAGGGTGATCCTTCTTGCTTTGAATTGTTTTTACACCTTCGTTGAAAATCAGCTGGCATATTTGTGAGGCAATTTCTGAGTTCTCTGTTCTATTCTATTGTTCTGTCTGTTCAGCTACCAAATACCACAGTCTTGATTACAATAGTCAGTAGTCTTAAAATTGGGTAGAATGATTTCTTCCACTTTATCTCTCTTTTTCAAAATTATTTTATCTATTATTCTGGTTCTTTTGTCTTTCCATATATTTTGGAATAATCTTGTTTATATCTACAAAACATCTTGCTGGGATTTTGATAGGAATTGTACTTAAACTGTGTATCAATTTAGGGAAAATTATTATATTTTTTACATTGATTCTTACAATCCATGAATGTGATATGTTTCTCCGTTTCTCTTGCTCTTCTTTAATTTCTTCACTAACGTTTTGTAGTTTTTAATACAGAAATACTGTATGTTTTGTTAATTTACACGTATTTCACCTTCTTTTTGAGTCACTGTAAATAGTATTCTTGTTTGTTTGTTTGTTTTGAGACAGGGCCTTGTTCTGTCACCCAGGTTGGAGTGCGATGGTGCGATCATGGCTCAATGCAGCCTTAACTTCTTGGGCTCAAGTTATCCTCCCACCTCAGCCTCCCAAGTAGCTGGGCCCACAGGCATGTGACATCATGCCCAACTAATCATTTGAAAATTTTTGTAGAGATGTGTCTCCCTATTTTGCCTGGGCTGGTTTCGCACTCCTGAGCTGAAGTGATGTTCCCGCCTCAGCCTCCCAAAATGCTGGGATTACAAAAGTGAGTCATTGCACCCAGCCCAGTATTTTTTTTTTTTTTTTTTTTTTTTTTGAGATGAAGTTTCCCTCGTTGCCCAGGCTGGAGTGCAATGGCACGATCTCTGCTCACTGCAGCCTCCGCCTCCTGGGTTCAAGTGATTCTCCTGGCTCAGCCTCCCGAGTAGCTGGGATTACAGGTGCCCACCACCATGCCCAGCTAAATTGTTTGTATTTTTTTTAGTACAGATGGGGTTTCACCATGTTGGCCAGGTTGGTCTTGAACTTCTGACCTCAGGTGATCCACCCACCTCGGCCTACCAAAGGGCTGGGATTATAGGCGTGAGCCACCACACCCAGCCCCTATTTTAATTTCTGCATGCTCATTGCTAGTATATAGAAATAAAATTGATATTGGTAAATTGATCTTGTACCCTGTGACCTTGCTAAATTCACTTACTAGTTCTAGGAGATTTTATTTTTTGTAGATTCTTGGGAATTTCTACATACACTATCATGTCATCTGGAAATAGTTTTATTTCTTCCTTTCTGATCTGTATGACTTTTCTTTCTTTACAGGGCTGGCTAGAATTTCCATTACTATTTTGCTTTTTGTTGTATTTTGTTTTTTTAAGAAGCATGCTTAGATTTACCTTTTATTTTTAATTTTTATGGGTACATAATTGTTTTATATATTTATGGATTACATATGATATTTTGATACATGTATATGATATATAATGATCTCATTAGGGTAACTGAGATATCCATCACCTCAAATGTTTATCATTTCTTTGTATTGGGAACATTCCAAATCCACTCCTCTAGTTATTTCGAAATATACAATAAATTATTGTTAACTACAGTCACTCTATTGTGCTACTGACTACTAGGTCTTATTCCTACTAATTGTATTTTTGTACCCTTAAGCAATCCCTCTTTAGCCTCCCACCCCCAACCTTCTCAGCCTCTGGTAATCATCACTCTACTCTCTATTTCCATGAGATCAAATTTTCTTTAGCTCCCACATATGAGTGAGAATATGTGATATTTGTCTTTCTGTGTCTAGCTTATTTCACTTAGTATAATGTCCTCCAGTTCCATCCATGTTGCGGCAAATGACAGGATCGCCTTATTTTTATGGCCGAATAATATTTCATTGTGCATAGTTACCACATTTTCTTTATCCATTCATCCATTGATGGACACTTAGGTTGATTCCATATCTTGGCTATTGTGAATAGTGATGTAATAAACACGAGAATCCAGATATCTCTTTGATACACTGATTTTTCTTTCTTTTGGACCTATCTCTCACCATACGCAAAAATCAAATCAGAATGTGTTAAAGACTTAAATATAAGACTTGTAACGATTAAAGTACTGGAAGAAAACATTAGGGAAGTGCCCCAGGATTGGTTTATGCAAAGATTTTTTGAGTAAGACCTTAAAAGCACCCAAACCAAGGAAAAAATGAACAAATGGGATTACATCAAGCTAAAAAGCTTCTGCACAGCAAAGGAAACCAATCAACAAAGTGAAGAGAAAACCTACAGGATGGGAGAAATTATTCAAATGACAAAGGATTTAATAACCAGAATATATAAGCAACTCCAATAACTCAATAGAAAAACACAAACACAAATACACCCCCTCAAAAAAAATCCAATTTAAAAATGAGCAAATGATCTGAATAGATAAATATCAAAAGACATACAAATGACCAAGGGAATATATTTTTTAAATGCTCACCATCACTAGTTATCAGAGAAGTACAAATCAAAACCACAAAGAGATATAATCTCACTCCAGTTAATAATGGCTATTACAAAAAAAATAATAATAATGATGTTGGCAAGGATGTGGAGAAAGAAACACGCATACATTTTTGATTGGAATGTAAATTGGTACAGCCACTTTAGAAACAGTATAGAGTTTCCTCAAAAACTAAAAACAGAACAGTCGTATGGTCCAGCAACCCAGTACTATTTTGACAGCAGTGGTGAGTGCAGACATACTTACCTTGTATAGTATATAGTATATGCATATATAGATGGCAAGGAGAAATCATTCAGTCTCTCACCATTAAGTCTGATGTGAGGTGAAGGTTTAGTGCATATTTTTAAAAATCAAATTGAGGAAGTTACTCCCTATTACTGGGTTGCTGACAGTTTTTAGCAAAAATGAACTGTTGGATTTTCTAAAATGCTTTTTCTTTGTCAATATGATATGACAGTTATTCTTTAGCCTATTGATATAGTGGATTACACTGATTGATTTATGAATGCTGAACCGTACATGGAATAAATTCAACTTGGTCATGGTGTATAATGTTTTCTACAACACTGGATTTGATTTGCTAATATTTTGTTGAAGACTTTTGTGTCTATGTTCATGAGACATATTAATGTGTAAGTTTCTTTTACGTACTTTGGTTTCGGGATGAGGGTAAGACTGACTTAAAATAATTAATAGAAGTTGTTTCCTCTTATTTTCTGGATGAGATTGTGTAGAAATGGTGTTCATCCTTCTTTGAACAATTGTTAGAATTCTCAATTTCTTTTATAAGAATTTCCTTTGGCCATTATTTTAGGATAGGTAAGCCAGAAACAAATTCTTAGTTTTCCTTCTTCTGGAAATATCTTGATTTCCTCTTCATTACTAAAGGATATCTTCATTGGGTATGTAATTCCAGGTTGATGGGTCTTTTCTTGCAGCACTTGAAAAATGTTGTGGCCTCAATGGTATCTAATGAGAGCTGCTGGCTGACATTGCTTTGGTATTCTCTATAGGTAAGGTGTCACTTTGCTCTGATGGCTTTCAAGAATTTTTTATGCTGTCTTTAGTTTTCAGAAGTTTGAAAATGGCTTCTTTGACTGTATCTTTTTGAGGGTTTTCTCAGCTTCTTGAATCATTGCACCTGTGGGAATGTCTCCCCCACCCCCAAATATGACACATTTTTAGCCACTGTATCTCTGAACACTTTTTCGGTCCCTCTTTTTTCTCTCTTCTGTGACTAGAATGACACATATTTAAATCTTTTGTAATAGTCCAAGTGCCTAAGGCTCTGTTTTTATGTTTTTTGTTTTTTAGTATACTTTTCTATCATTAAGATTGAATAATTTTTATTGTTCTATCTTCAAGTTCCCTGATTCATTCTTCTGTTACCTTTATTTTACTGTTGAGTTCATCTACTGAGGTTTGTCTTTTTTAAAGTCTGTGTATTAAAATTTTCAGTTTTAAAATTTCCTATTAATTTTTCTTTATATCTCTGATTTATTTTAGAGATTTTACATTTCTTTGCTAAGATGTCCTTTTTTTCATTTGTTCTAAGCATGTTCACAATTGCTCACTGAAACATTTTTAGGATGGTTGTTTAAAAATCTTTGTCACATGATTCTAATAAATCATTGTTTTTTTCATTTGTTCTTAGCATGTTCACAATTGCTCACTGAAACATTTCTAGAATGGTTGTTTAAAAATCTTTGTCAGATGATTCTGTGCCATCTTGATGTTGATGTGTGTTGACTTGTCACTCAAGTTGTGATTATTACAGTTCTCACTATGACAAGTGATTTTCAATTGAATCCTGGATATTTTGCATATTATGTTATGAAGATCTGGGTCTTATTTAAATCTTCTGTTTTACCCATGTAGGTGGAAGTCCAGGTTCCACTGATACCTAGGGTTGAGGAGCTTCCTGTCACCATGGGCTAAGTGAGAGTTCTAGCTCCACATTAAGCTTTTACCAGTACCACTCCACTTGGGAGAGATTTGGGTGCCTAATTACTTCTCACCAAATGGCCTTCATTGAGACCACCAATAGACAGGTATCACTGTTACTGCTGGGTGGTGATAAAAATCTGACTCTTCATTAGGCTTCCTCTCGATACCACACCATTGGTTAAGGGAGGAGCACTTCATTATCACCCATTAGACGTGGAAATCCAGGCTCCCCACATGGTCCCTACTGACTGAGGGGACTAGAACATTCTCACTCCTGGTTCATCTTACCACTGTATCAGGGAACTAGAGATCTCATCACAGGCTGGCAAGGTGGAAGTCTCTCTAGTTGGCCTTTGCTAATAGGGGTGGGGCTGTAGTCTCCTCTAGCATTTAGCTACAGTAGAGTGGTTATTGACTAAAACATTTGGTTAGCCAGGCACACTGGCTCACACTTGTAATCCCAGCACTTTGGGAGGCTGAGGCGGGCATATAACCTAAGGTCGGAAGTTCAAAACCAGCCTGGTCAACATGGTGAAATCCCATCTCTACTAAAAATACAAAATTAGCCAGGCATGGTGGCATGCGCCTGTAATCCCAGCAACTTGGGCAGCTGAGGCAGGAGAATTGCTTGAACACGGGAGGCAGAGGTTGCAGTGAGCCAAGATCGTGCTGTTGCACTCTGGCCTGGATGACAAGAATGAGATTCTATCTCAAAAAAAAAAATTTTTTTTTGTCTTACTAGGCTGTCTGTTCTTTAGATAAAGATAGAGTGGATTTACATTCAGCCTTTTTTTTTTTGGTCTGTGCCCTTTGGTGTTTCCAGTTTGCCAGTTTCTCTAGCATCTGGTCTACGATGTACATAGCAAAAAGAAAACACAGGGAACTTACTGACATGTTGATTCCTTGGGTTCCAAGTTCCCTAGAGAATATATCATCTTCTTTTCAACTTTCTGGGTCTTCTTATGTTTTGTTTATTTGTTTTCTCCAGAGATGAATAGGGAAAAATACATCTACCCTGTTTACTCCTTCCTTCTGGAAGTAGAAGTCCTCAATTCTAGTATTTTACTTTATTTTATTTTATTTATTTATTTATTTATTTATTTATTTATTTATTTTTTAGATGGACTCTCGCTCTGTCGCCAGGCTGGAGTGCAGTGGTGCAATCTCGGCTCACTACAACCTCCGCCTCCAAGGTTCAAGCAATTCTCCTGCCTCAGCCTCCCCAGTTGCTGGGACTACAGGCATGCGACACCACACCCAGCTAATTTTTTGTATTTTTAGTAGAGATGGGGTTTCACCATTTTGGCCAGAATGGTCTCGATCTCTTGACCTCGTGATCTGCCCACCTCTGCTTCCAAAAGTGCTGGGATCTAGTATTTTAGTTTTTAAAAAAATCTATTGTGATTTCTTAATGTACAATCACACTATAAGAAAAAGAAATAATTTGATCACTTCTTTTACAATATAAATAGCACTTACTTGGTGGTCTTGTCTTAAATGATTTGCTAAAACATCAAGAACAATATTGAGTAATAATCTAAATAAGTAACATCCCTTTCTTTTTCCTGAAGTGACTTTACCATTTTGCCTATCAGAATGATTATTGCTTTTTAATAAGTAGTTTTTAAAAATCTTAAATATGATTTTTATTATATAGTTTCTTTCTCTCCCTATTTTACTTTGGGTTATTCATAATGCCTCTCTCTGCATTATCCCCCAGTCAAACCCGTCATCTATTCCTGTTGTTTCTACCATTTTAAGTACATTTTTACTCCATTCTATTATCTTTTTCTCTCTTTTCCACCATCTCGTTGCTAAATGGGGGCATGAAGAGTGAGAGAAGTTAGAAAGAAAGTCAAGTAGGAAAGAAAGAGACTGAAGAGGAAGAGAGGGAGGAAGAAAAAATAAAACAGGAATAAGGAAAGATGAATAAAAACAGCAGTTGGATGTAAACGGAATTTGGAAGATAAGGAAAAATAAGAGAATGGAGAAACAATGGATACTAAGTTGAAGTAGAAAAAGCAAGAGGAGGCCAGGTGCGGTGGCTCACACCTGTAGTCCCACCACTTTGGGAGGCCAATGAGGGTGGATCACTTGAGGTCAGGAGTTCAAGACCAGCCTGGCCAACATGGTGAAATCCAGTCTCTACTAAAAATGCAAAAAACTAACTGGGCATCGTGGTAGGTGCCTGTAATTCCAGCTACTTGAGAGGCTGAGGCAGGAGAATCACTTGAACCTGGGAGGCGGAGGTTGCAGTGAGCCAAGATCACACCATTGCACTCCAGCCTGGGCAACAAGAGCGAAACTCCATCTAAAAAAAAAAGAAGAGAAAAGAAAAAGCAAGAAGAAAGAGAAGAGGATGTAAGACAGAAGAGCGTGAGAGGGAGGCACGGGAGTTGATAAAGGGGTGGTATGGACAGAATGTTTGTGGCCCCACCAAATTCAGATGTTGAAACCTAAATCCTCAGTGTGACTGTATTTAAAGATGGGGCCTTTAGGAAGTAATTAGCTCATGAGGGTAGAGCCTTCATAATGAGATTAATGACCTCATAAGAAGAGAAAGGAGAAAGCTTGCTTCCTGGCTCTGCTCTCCACCTTATGAGGAGAAAACGAGAAGACAACTATCTGCAAACCAGGAAAAAGAGGGCCCTCGACAGACACCAGATCTGCCAGTGCCTTGGTCTTGCACTTCTCAGCCTCCAGAATGGTGAGAAGTACATTTCTATTGTTTAAGCCACCCAGTCTATGGTATTGCATTATAGCAGCCTGAACTAACTAAGACAAGGGTTAAGAAGTAGATAAGGAGGGATGAAAAATAAACGAGGGGGTAAAAAAAGAGGAAGGAGGGAGTAGAGGAAATAACCAGGAAGAAAATAGAAGTATTTGAAGTAAGAGGGACAGGGACAGGAAGAAGAAGAAATGAAGCAGAATCACACCTCACCAATGACAGTGATTTCATTCTGCAAAGAGGTTCTCCTTTCCTCTCCTCGGATTCCCAGTTCCTTTTATATTGGTACCCACCAAAATGCCAGAGGTCATTTCTTACATCTCACTCTGGCATTGAGGTAAGATCACTGTGGTTTTCTACTATAAGAGCCATATACCCCAGGTTTTGAGTAGATACATTTGTTTGAGATACTCAGTGTTTATCATACCCTCTCTGCTATTGATTGTTCAGCAGGTATGGGTATTATCTGACAAACTCCCGTATGCAGGAAATGTAAGTTACTTTCTCTGCAACTCCATATAAATTCTATGTCAAGTTCCCATTCCACCGAGTGGTTGAAACTTAATCTCCAGCAGTATGGATTCCCCTTCTCACTGTTTACTTTAAGTTCTAGGGATGTTAAATAGTGTCAAAACATGAGGATGGGTAACATATGTTGGGTGTCATATATCCATGCTGGCATACATGTCACATTTGTTCACCAGTATCTGTCCAGGCAGGTATTTGTTGAGTGAGCTTCATTCTTTACTGTAAAGCCACTTTGGGTCCAACTCTTTCTGTGGGTATCATATATAACTCATATACATGGAAAACAGTCTGCTTTTCCTATGATATGCTGAGGCCTGTTAACCTCTGTGAGGCTTTTTCTCACATATAGTCACACAATGCCCTGAGCTGAGGGAAATCATGTGAAGAGGCTCCAAATAATTATAGACATCACATAGACAATTCTATTTTGTAATCTTGTCCCCTCTGGCCTTAGCCAGAAGGTCAGACACAAGACCACATTGCTTGAAGATCTTACAAACCTATATGGCATTTCTTCCCATCCCTAGAATATGGGGCTTATGATTCCCCTTTTTAAGGAACCCACAATATCGACTGACTCCTTGCTTCCCTTATGCCTTTCTTCCACCATAGAATCAATGTGAGGCTGGAGGCACCAACAACCAGAAAAAAAGAACCTGGACAAACTAAAAGTCAATGAGTTTTTTGTATCTGTCAGAGAAATGAAATTTCAGGGCAAATCACCACCCTAAAATCTTGATGGATAGGCAAATCTGGAGTCACATATGCATAATTAGAACATCAGATGGAGAAGAGAGAGCGAATGGAGCAGAAAAAATTCAAGTAATAATGGCTAAGAATTTTCCAAAATTAATGACAGACACCAAATTACAGATCCAGGAAGCTAAGAGAACTTCCAAATATCCAAATATCTTACTTATAATAAAACAAGAATAATAATTATAGTGGCTTTCATCAGAAATCATGCAAGCAAGAAAAGCAAAACAAATTATTTAAAGTATTAAAAGAAAAATGACGACCACCCTAGATTTCTACATATAGAAAAAAGTCTTTCAAAAGTAAAGGAGAAGGGAAAAAAAAGTAGGACAGGAGAAATAAAGACATTGTCAGATGAACAAAAATGGAACGAACTGATCACTAATAGACCTGTCCTGCAAGAAATATTAGAAGATTTTCTTCAGGAAGAAAGAAAATGATATAGGGCAGAAACTTGGAAGTACATAAAGAAAGGGAGAGCACTGGAGAAGGAACAAACAAAGCTTTGCTTCAAAGAGGAAATCAAATCTCCAATTACAGAATATTTGGGGATGCTGTAATTAAAGGAAATTTATGTATCATTCCATTATAAAGACAGCTACATGCAATTCATAAGAGAAATATCTTGCCGGGCACAGTGGCTCATGCCTGTAATCCCAGCACATTGGGAGGCCAAGGTGGGCGGATCACCTAAGGTCAGGAGTTCGAGACTGGTTTGACCAACATGGAGAAACCCCGTCTCTATTAAAAATGCAAAACTAGCCACGTATGGTGGTGCATGTCTGTAATCCCAGCTACTTGGGAGGCTGAGGCAGGAGAATTACTCGAACCCAGGAGGCAGAGGCTTTGGTGAGCCGAGATCGTGCCATTGCACTCCAACCTGGGCAACAAGAGCGGAACTCCATCTCAAAAAATTAAAATAAAATAAAATAAAAAATAAAAAAAAAGAGAAATATCTTAAAGATGCAGCAAAGATTAAAATAAAATGGAGTAAGTTATGACACAAATAATAAAAAGATGATGTATTAATATCAGACATAATACTTTAAAGCAAAATATAATAAAAACAAAATCATAGCATGAGATTATATCACCCATAAGTAAAGGATAGAATAACCATATGAAACAATGGGTCCTTCTTGAAGCCTCTGTATTGATAATATAAGTTGAGGCCTAAACATAAAGCAGTATGTTGCCTCAGAATTAACACTTCAGAATTCTTAAACCCTGCAGACCGGGCGCGGTGGCTCACAGCTGTAATCCCAGCACTTTGGGAGGCCAAGGCAGGCAGATTACGAGGTCAGGAGTTCGAGACCAGCCTGGCCAACATGGTGAAACCCCGTCTCTACTAAAAATACAAAACTTAGCTGGGCATGGTGGCGGGCACCTGTAATCCCAACTACTAGGGAGGCTGAGACAGGAGAATCGTATTATGGAGATTAATAAAGAATCGTATTAATCTCCTTACGGAGATTACACCACCATAAGGCGGAGGTTGCAATGAGCCGAGATCGCGCCACTGCACTCCAGCCTGGGAGAAAGAGCGAAATTCTCAAAAAAAAAAAAAAAAAAAAAAAAAATTCTTAAATCCCTCATCCATGTTTTCTATACTTGAGTCAACTTGATTTTATCTTCTTTATTTACATGTGTATAAGAATTTTAAAATATTTTTAAGTATACCTAGTAAAGTGCTACACATTGTGATAAGTGCTGGGGAAATAATGATGGCAAAAATAGATGTATTACCTGCTTTCAAGGATTAATGGGTCTAAGTCCAGTCAGATTTCCAGAATTTTAAGAAAGTTGGCTGGATTTCTGGTGCTAATTTGCATCTTAAGAGCAGGCAAAGTGACATCCTAGGATTATATCAAATGCATTCCTATGTCTTCAGTATGTATTTAACAATAATGAATGACATCTGAACTCTGCTTGAATGACCATCTATGATCACTACATTCATAGAGCTCATCACTGCTAATGAGTTTTGATGTTGATAAGATCTGAAGCTTGGCTAAAGGCTCTTTGATGCCCTTCACATATGTTTTCTCACCACCGCAGGCTTCGTTGGTGATTTGTAATCTCCTATAGGCTTAAATAGATTACACTTCCCTTCATATTGCACAATTCCCTTCCAGTAATTCCTCACCCCATCACCACAGCAATTCACGTTCCATTAATAAGCAGATGGTTATCAGAAGAAATAAGGGGAGGAAGCCTGCAAATAGAACCTCAATGCACAGTTTGGGGATGCTTGATACTGCATCAGATGACCTTACTATGTAAGCTTTCAGTATCTTGTAACATAGAGTCCCTCTTTCATTTGTATTGGAAAATTTCAAGACATGTCTGAAAGCTCTCAGCTACCTGGGATATGATTTAGTGCCATATGTGTCCTCAATGTGTATAATGTTTTATCACAATTATCTTGGCATAACATTTTCTGTGACATTAAAAAGTCTGCAAAATTCTTTATAACATGTAATATCCTATCATATAAATTTACCTACTTGACCAAATAACAAAAATATGGTTTCCATTTATTTTTGTCCACTAGATTATCGTTGTGGTGATTTTCCCCCCACAAACCTCTGTGCATATCGCCAATTATTTCCTTATGGTATATTATTAGAAATGGTATTACTAGTTCAAAGGAGTATGAACTATTTTAAGGCTGTTATTCAATAATACCAAAATGCTTTTCGGAAAGGTTTTCATCAACACTAGGAGTGCAGAAGAGTTCTCACATACCCTTGATAGTGCTGAACATTTGCTTTAAAAATATATTTGCCATTTTGATAAACAAAATGACATTTAATTAATTCAAATTGCATTTATTATTATTAATGATGGGAACATACTCTCAGTGTTTCTTAATCATTTGCATTTTACTATAAGAGTTCTTTGTACATTAATGATATTAACCTTATATCTGTCACACTTGTTACAAATGCTTTTTTTCACTGGTAGCTTGCCTCTTAGTGTTATTTATGAATTCTTGATCTGGGAAAAAATACAATCTATGACTTTCTTTTCCACTATCATGTTCTCCATTAAAAAAAAAAATGCTAGGGATGTCTTTTGCTATTGAAAAGCCAAATAAATATTCATTTTCCTGGAAAACAATTCAGAAATGTATATGTAGAGCTTAAAAAATACCTTTACTTTCTTAGTAATTTACCTATGAAGACTATGCTTTAAATTGGGAGTGATAAAAAAAAATCTGATTTAGATGTTTTTAATGACAGAAGCATGCTTCTATTGTAATATTAAATGAGAAAAGATAATACAAATTTAGCAGGTTTTTGAATGAAACTTTCACACTTTCCTCAGAATTTTGGTTAAAGCCATATAGCCTTAAAAAAAAAAAAAAAAAAAAAAAAAAAAAAAAAAACCAAAACAACAAAATACAAATTTAAA
>CAUYQU010078819.1:0-21773 GCA_963574635.1 Cheracebus regulus
GGGGCTGCTGCAGCACACCTGTGATCTGCTGCTGCCGCCGCAACTGCAACTCGTGTGGCTGCGGCTGTGGGAAGGGCTGTGGCTGTGGGAAGGGCTGTTGCCAGCAGAAGTGCTGCTGCCAGAAGCAATGCTGCTGCTAGGTGGGGCACCTGCCTCTGGATCTAATTTGCCCATTGTAAGCCTCCCCCCACCTCGCCCCCGGTTCTCTTTGCATCACCGGGAGTCACGCATGTGCACTCAAAGGCTGTAGATGTGAAACCCTCCTCTCTGTCACATCGCAAATCTATAATTTCAAAATATTGAGTGATATTGATGTGAACAAGGAAAACCATGAAAGCAGGGGAGAGCCCAGCTCCTGCAAACAATTCACGTGTTGAAGAAATGGAAACTGAAATTATACTTTTATGTTTTTCTGAAATTCCTTAATACAAACTTCAGTGCCTGCCTTTCTTTTAACTGCACCATAAATTACATGCTATTTCTACTCCATTTTCATATCCAGCAGTTCTGTACTGCTAAAAATTAAATGCACAGAATAATGTATCATGTATTGATGGCTAAAGATCTCTTTTGCTTTTACTTATTGTCTTGCTATAAAAGGACCTTTTGTGCTGTATAAATTCACCCAAATTAAATAAAGAAACCCTGTTGGGAAGAATTTCCTCTACTGTCAGATTAATTTCTTTTATGATCAGAGTTGTGCTAAGATGCATTATGGGCCCAATATCCAGGGCAGAAAAACTTCACATGTAGAAGCAGGTCTCAGGGAAGCCTTATTTTCCCAACTTCAGTTTCTCTGTCTCACTGTTTGTGACACTCATTTCTTTAGAGTCAATGGAAATGTTATTTACTCCCAAATTGCCTACATCCCACTTCCACTCACTGGGTCAGGTCAAAAGAGCATGAACTCAATTTGAGTTGCTGACACTCCAAGAATAGCAGGTGCTGTACCCAAAATCAGCCTAACCCATCCCTGAAAACAATAACCTTAAAACAAATGTAATCCATTTTCTAATCTGCCTTAAATCTTTCCTTTTCTAGTCCCAGTTAGAAGTATATGACCTTAGGGCTGGGCACAGTGGTTCACACCTGTAATCCCAGCACTTTGGGAAGCCAAAGTGGTGAATCACCTGAAGTCAGGAGTTTGAGATCAGCCTGGCCAATATGGTGAAATCCCGTCTCTTCTGAAAATAGAAAAATCAGCTGAGCATGGTGGCAGGTACCTGTAATCCCAGATACTCAGGAGGCTGAGATGGAAGAATTGCTTGAACCCAGGAGGCAGAGGTTGCAGTAAGCCAAGATCGCGCCAGCCTGGGTGACAGAACAAAACTTCGTCTCAAAAAAGGAAGCATATGACCTTGGATACAAAATACTTATCACAGAGAAGGATTTTCAGAAGAGGCCACAACAAGGTCTGGCCAGCAGATATCTGCCTCATGCAGGATTGGCTCTGTGCTGGGATGGGTTGAGACATACTGGGAGCAGGTGTGTATGTAGGGGCTGACAAAGTCTAAGGACCCCAGGTTATGCCCACCTTGAAGATGTAGAGGTTTCAATCTCTTTGTTTTTACTCTAGTATTAATCTTAGAAATGGTGATAATGGCTTAATTTTATATTAGCCAGTTTCTAAGAGCGATTCTTCACCTCATCCCCATGAGAAGAACAAAGCAAAAGTACAAAATGGATCTAAGAGGTTGATCGAGGATCCACCATACTATTTACGTGAATTCATGCACAGGAGCATGAAGATTTTTTTAAAGTCTCTCTGCAACATGCAGATAAAGACTGAAATTACACTTAGCCAATCTAAACTAAGAATATAACATAAGCACCTGATTGTTCATGACCCAGGAAGTTGCTCCTCATGTGTAACTAACAGAATAGAAGTTAAACAGAGACCTAGCATGGTGGCTCATGCTTGTAATCCTAGCACTTTGGGAGGCCAAGGAGGGTGGATCGCTTGAGCTCAAAAGTTCAAGATCAGCCTGGGCAACATGGTGAAATCCCATCTCTCCAAAAAATACAAAAATTAGCTGGTGTGGTGGCACACACCTGAAATCCTAGCTACTTGGGTGGCTGAAGCACAAGAATCGCTTTAACCCGGGAAGCTGGAGGTTGCAGTGAGCTGAGAATGCGCCACTGCACTCCAGTCTAGGTGACAGAGTGAGACTCTTCCTCAAAAAAAGAAAAATAAATAAATTAATTAAACAGAGAGAAAAGTTAGAAAGAAAACATCTACACGATTGAAGAATTCAATGGCAACACCTAGTAAATTTAGAAATGGGAAAGAATTAATCTACACTGACTTTGTGGTATATCCTACATTTTTAATAAGTTAATCATTTACCTTTAGACAGGAGAATTTCTAAAAAATTCAGGATAAAGGGTGTCTTTTTCTCTTTAGAAGAAGTCCAGGTACAGAAAATCCATATCCTCTATTGCTAGCCCACTTCAATGCACTGTTATCCTCCACTTAAAAGTCTTCCATAAGCCTGACTGAAATCTTCCCTGCTTTCGTGTTTCCTCTTGTCCTCTGTAGACCAAAGAGCAACATCTAAAGATCTGCTCAACAAAAGCTTTTGTAGACCTGGTGACAGTCTCATTTTTTTTTAAACAACTAGATCTCATGTGAACTCATTACTGTAGGGAAGGCACCAAGCCATTCATGAGAGATCTGCCTCTATGATCCAAACATGTCCCACTAGGCCCCCCTCCAATACTGGAGGTCACACTTCAACATGAGATTTGGAGAGCAAAAATATGCAAACCATATCATTCTGCCCTTGGCCTCCTAAATCTCATGTCCTTCTCACAATGCAAATACAATCATCCCTTCCCAAGAATCCCCAAAATTGTTAACTCATTCCAGCATCAGTTCAAAATTCCAAAGTCTCATCTGAGATGCAAGGAAAGTTCCTTCCTCCTATGAGCCTGTAAGAACAAAAGCAAATTATTTACTTCCAAGACACAATACAGGCATTGGGTAAACACCTCATTCCAAAAGGGAGAAACTGGCAAAAAGAAAGGGGTAACGGGCCAGAAGCAAGTTCAAAACACAGCAGGGCAAGGCATTAAACCTTAAAGCTCCAAAATAATGCTTGACTCCAGGTCTCCTCATATCCTGGGCATACTGGTACAAGGAGTGGGCTCCCAAGGCTTGGGCAGCTCTACTCCTGTGGCTTTGCAGGAGTACTCCTGTGGCTATTCTCATGGGTCCTAGTTGAGTGTCTGTGGCTTTTCCAGGCTCAGGGGGTAAGATTCTGGTGGCACTAACATTTTGGGATCTGAAGGGTGGGAAGGTGGTGGTCCCCTTCCCACAGCTTCACTAGGTAGTGCCCTAATAGGGACTCTGTGTGGGAGATTAATGTGGTTTAGATACTTGTTCTGCTTAAGTGTCATGTTGAAATGTAATCCCCAATATTGGAGGTGGGGCACTGTGGGAGGTGATTGGATCATAAGGGCAGACCCATCATGGCTTGGTGCTGTCCTTGTGACACTGAGTGAGTTCCTATGAGATCTAGTTGTTTAAAAGTGTGTGGCACCTCCCCCTCCAACTCTGTCTCTTGCTCCTGATTTTGCGATGTGACATGCCTGCTTCCAGTTTGCCTCCTGCCATCAGTAAAAGCTTGCTGAGGACTCCCCAGAAGCCACACAGATGTCAGCACCATGCTTGTACAGCCTGCTGTAAGCCAATTAAACTACTGACCTTTATAAATTACCCAGTTTCAGGTTTTCTTTATAGCAATGCAAGCATAGCATATCACAGAGCTCCAACCCTACATTTCCCATCAGCACTGCCCTACTAGAGTCTCTCTGTAAAGGCTCTGCCCCTGCAGCAGGCTTCTGCCTGGGAACTTAGGCTGTCTCATACATCCTCTGAAATCTAGGTGGAAGCTGCCAATCCTCTGCATTCTGCATGCCTGCAGGCTTAACACCACGTAAAAACCACTAACGCCTATAGCTTGTGCCATCTGGAGCAGTGGCCAGAGGTGTATCAGTTACCCTTTGAGCTGAGGCTGGAGCCAGAGTGGCCAGGATTCTGGAAGCAGTGTCCCAAGGCTCAACAGGGCAGTGGAGCCCCAGGACTGACCCCTGAAAACGTTCTTTCCTCCTAGGTCTCTGGGCCTATAATGGGAGAAGCTGCCTCAAAAGAGTTCTGAAATGTCTTCAAGGCCTTTTCCCCATTGTCTTGGCTATTAGCACCTGGCTTTTAGTCATGACAGTCTCTCTAGCAAGTGGTTGCTCCATAGTCTGCCTACATTCCTCTCCTAAAAATCTGAAAATAATTTTTTCTTCTTCTTCTTCTTTTTTTTTTTTTTTGCGATGGAGTCTTGCTCTTTTGACAGGCTGGAGTGCAGTGGCACAATTTCAGCTCACTACAACCTCCATCTCTTGGATTCAAGCAATTCCCGTGCCTCAGCCTCCTGAGTAGCTGGGTCTACAGGCATGGCCAAGATGGTCTCAATCTCCTGACCTCATGATCTGCCCACCTCGGCCTCCCAAAGTGCTAGGATTACAGGCACAAGCCACCACGCCCAGCCAACTTTTCCTTTTCTACCACACATCTAAGCTGCAAATTTTCCAAAATTTTACACTCTGCTTCTATTTTAATTAAAAGTTTCAACTTTAAGTCATTCATTTCCACATTGATCATAGGTTGTTAGAAGCAGCCAAGCCACATCTTGAGTGCTTTGCTGCTTAGAAATTAATTTCATCAGATACCTTATGTTATACGTAAGTTTAACCTTCCTCGAATCACTAGGGCATGGATACAGTGCAGCCAAGTGCTTTGCTAAGACATAACAAGGGAGATCTTGACTCCAGTTCCCAGTAAATTCCTCATTTCTATCTGATACCTAATCAGCCTGGCCTTCACTATCCATATTTCTATCAGCATTTTGGTCACAACCACTTAACCAGTCTCTAAGAAGTTCCAAACTTTTCCTCATCTTCCTGTCTTTTTCTGAGCATGCCAAATTCTTCCAACCTTGGCCCATTACCCAGTTTCAAAGCTGCTTGCGCACCTTTAGGTATCTTTATTGCAACACCCCAGTCCTGGTACCAATTATTTTCTGTGTTAGTCCATTTTGCATTGCTATAATGGAATACCTGAGACTGGGTAATTTATAAAGAAAAGCTGATTTGGCTCACAGTTCTGCAGGCTGTACAAGCATGGCACCATCATCTGCTTCTCTTTTGGTGAGGTCTCAGAAAGCTTTTAGCCACGGTGGAAGGCACAGTGGGGAGCAGGTGTGTCACATGGTGAGAGAGAAAGCAAGAGAAAAGAGGGAGAGCCTGCTCACTCTCTCTCTCTCTCTCTCTTTTTTTTTTTTAACAATTAGATCTCACCTGAGGTCATTACCATGGGGAAGGCACCAAGCCCTTTGTGAGGGATCAGCCCCTACATTCCAAACACCTCCTGCTAGGCCCCACCTCTAACAGTGGAGGTGACACTTCAACATGAGATTTGGAGGGGACAAATACCAAAGCCATATCGATCTGACAATCCAAATGTTTTTAGCTTTCAGTGGAGTTAGGAAAGGACTATAGGCTCATATCTGAACATATAACATTTATGCAATTTTAATATGAACAAATCATGACTCAGATCTCATTTTCTCAACTATAATGTCCAATTTGGGGTTTGGAAGTATGATCATTCTAACGATGCCAAGTGTTGAACACTCTTCTAATGATGTCAGTCAATTATACAATAAGAAATGCAAGAACAATTTTTGGCTTCACAGCTGCTGGTGAATTGTACACTGGCCCTATCCTCAATGATCAGTGTTGCTAACCCCAAAATTAATTACCTTGTCATCAGTTCTTAAATTAGTAAGTGAAGGAAATAAAGCAAGTTCTAACAGTAAGTACATTCAGTACTTTTTTATAGAGAAAATTAAAAAGCTTAGATACAGAGCTTGCATGAAAGTTTTTTAGGCCAGCTGTCTCACTCTAGACACATTAGAAAAGCCAAAAACACCTAACTTAGAGAGTAGTGTGGCTGCGTGAATAATAACAAAATCTCTTTCTCTAGAAACCATGGTCCCTCTTCCCCAATACACACAAACTCACAATGAACCACAACCTAATATCACGGGCTTCCATGGATGCAGTGGCATTCTAATCCTCACCCAGATGAAGATTCCAGAAATCATGTTTCAAAAATCACAGTTTTGGGACTAGCAATTGTCTTAGTGTTTTACATTCATAAAATGGTACAACCTTCCACCTAACGAAAGGTTGAAAAAAAAAAGTGGAGAACTAAAAATGAACTGCATACTAATAGCAAACACACAGAAACAAATTTAAACCAATACCATTTACAATTGCTCTGAAAAGATGAAATACTTAAGTGTAAATCTAACAAAACAAGAACATAATCTGTATCCTAAAAATCACAAAACACAGATGAAATAAATCAAAGAAGAACTGAATAAATGCAGAGCTGTATCACATTCATGGGTTGGGGAAGACTCAACATAGTGAAGATGTCACTCCTCCCCAGATTGACCTACAGATTTAATGCAGCTCCCAATTTCCAGCAAGAGTTTTTGTAGATATAGACAAGTTTATTCTAAAACTTGCATGGGAAGGCACAGAATCTATAATAGCTAAAACATTTTTTTGAAAAAGAAATAATAAAGTGGGAAGAATCACTCTACCTTATTCCAGGATTATTATTCACATATAGTGATCAAGACAGTATGAATAAAAAGAGGGACACAGAGATCAATGGAACAGAATAAAGGCTCTAGAAACAGACCAACACAAATGTGCCCAGATGATTTTTTTCTCTTTCTTTTCCTTTCTTTTTTTCCCCAAAGGAACAGAAACAATTCAATAGAGGAAGGATTGTCTTTTCAACAGACAATGTTGGAGGAATTGGACATCCATAGGCAAAAAAAAAAAGAATCTCAACCTAAACCTCACACTTAGACAAAAATTAACTCATGGATTTAAATATAAAACTATAAAACCTTTAGAAAAAAAATATTTGGGATCTAGGGCTAGGTGAGCGGTTCTTAGACTTAACACCAAAAGCAAAAACCATAACAAAAAACTGATAGAATGGATCTCACCAAAATTAAAAATGCTTATTTTGTGAAAGACTCTGTTGAGAGGAGGAGAAGACAAACTACAGAATGTGAGAAAACATTTACAAAGAGGACATACAGCTGGCAAATAAGCACATGAAAAGTTGTTCAACATCATTAGATGTTAGGGAAAAGCAAATTAAAACCACAATGAGATGCCACCACACACCTATCAGAAAGGCTAAAATTAAAGAAAAATAGTGACAACACCAAATTCTGATGAGGATGAAGACAAACTGGGTCGATCACTCATATGTAGGAGGGATGTAAAATGGTGTAGCTAATCTTCCTGCTACATTGACACTGTAACACATGTGCCAATTTACAAGACCTTGAAGTTCTTGAGGGCAGAAACCATGTGTTTTTTTGGTTTTGAATTCCCAGGTCCTTTCACAGTATATGGCATCAATGAATATTTGATGAGTAAATGACTTCACCCTTTTTCCAGAGGATGACACCAGGTGGTCACATCACCAAGAATCCATTTAAAGCCATTTACAAGGCCAGCAATGATGGGTATCGAACAGTGTCTTATGTAAGGTATATGGGCCAGACACAGAAGACCTAACACTTCCCTTCTCATTAAAGCACAAAATTCACCTGTGTCACTAAGTTTACGGCCTAAGAAATTCTACACAGAAAACTCACAAAACAGAGCAGCAAAGCTGCAAAGCTATAAACCAAAATAACAACTGTATCTTACAGGAATATTTTGAATTAAAACGCTTTTTAAAGGCACAACGTCTAAAGCATCAGAGAAAAGCAGGCCCCATAATAACAATACAATGAATTTCATTCAAAATAAAATCAATGGTTTTCAAAAAGGATGTCCAAGTGACCTCTGGGAGTTTACCAAGTTTCCAGTAGTCAACAGAACAAATGATGGAAACTCAAATAATAAAGTCATCTTGAAAGCAGATATTTCTTTTTCATAGCAACCTCCACCTGGATTCAAGTGAGTCTGCTGCCTCAGCCTCCTGAGTAGCTGGGATTACAGGCATGCACCACCACGCCTGGCTAATTTTGTATTTTTGGTAGAGATGGGGTTTCTCCATGTTGGTCAGGCTGGTCTTAAACTCCCGACCTCAGGTGATCTGCACATCTCGGCCTCCCAAAGTGCTATGATTACAGGCGTGAGCCACCTTGCCTGGCCCCATGCTGATACTTTTAAATAAAAAACATTACGGTGATCCCCCAATTCATTTAGAGTGTTTGTTGTTACTATAATTTTTATCACGTTACCCCAAAACAAGCAAAACTGAGTTACAAAACCAACTAAAAACCAGGCCAAATATGTGGGCAATGAAAAGAAATCCTTTGCAATGAAGTGCCTAAAATGTCTAATCTACATGACACTTCATAATACCCTTCATTTAACTGCCTCAACAGGTTTTCAATAGTCTGGAAACTCAGCCTCCACAGAGAAGACTTGAGTGCCAGTTCCCTCCCACCTAGCCAGTATATATGGCAAATGATGCCCATCCTGCGACCAGCCTGGAGATCCTTTGTTCAGTTCAACCCCAGCCTCTTGATCCTGGGGTAAAATGTTTTGCCAGCAACACCAAAGCAAGAACAAACAGACACAGCTCTTTCCTGGGACCCAAAGTCTTCAAAATGGCTTTTGACTATTTTTCAAGGAGGATGTTAATGGATATTCTTTTCTCTTTCAGTTATTCTGACACAAGATGGAATAAAGATTAGAAACTAACAGCCATTTAAGGAAACATAAAATGCAGGTGTCTAGGCAACATTGCCAACCCACTAAGAGCCAGCAGGTAGGACCAAAATCTTCATCAAAGACTTCTTGATGAGAGCAATAGGATAGGAAGCTGAGCACTTTTGCCCAGAAATAACCAGCTCTGTGATTGTTCATAAGACTGTGGGAACATGGTGTGGGAGGCTATAATTACCACTGGCAGCTCTAAGAAGCCTTTTGAACTTGAGGTCAGAAAAGAGCCTGGGAGTTGTAAGGCCAATGAACCAGGATGGGTCAGAAAGATATGAGCTGGATGATATGCACTGGAGTGTGCAGACAGGGTATTGAAGGGTCACATAATATAGAGCCTTAAGGGCAAGTGACTTGTCTCACTATTTGTCTTTTTCTTAATACAGGAGTTGGTGCCTTGGAATGAACATGGAATGGGATTGGGAAGCAGCGTGCTCTGGTTTTGTCCATGTCACTGTGCAGATATCTTGTCAATAAGTCATTAAACCTCCATTTCCAATAAGTCTAAGCCTCCATTTCTTCCTTTGTAAACACTGAAAGTCAGGCTCTCCCAAGGGTCCTTTTTAGGTCTTAAATTCTTAAGTGAGTTCAATAAAAATACAGAATGATCCATTTTAACTAAAATGTATTCCCTGGATATATGCTTATTAAGGAGATTTGTCTAAAGAGGGTAGAAGGGGTTTTTATTTGATCTGGATTGAAATTTTCATTTTTATGCTCTTGATACAATATAATGTATGAAGTGATTATAGTCAAACTTCTTTTCATGGCAAGAGGTTAAGCAGATAATGCTAGAACTATAATGTAAATTAATATAAGCATATAGGCCCTAATCGTACTGTTAAAAGTTAGTCTAGACCTAAAAGAAATTTAGACTCTGAACTTGCAAATAAAGCCTATGTTGACAGGTAGGAATAGTTAAATAGTTAATAATTGAATAATAGTTAATACTTATTGAGGGCATACATCTCATTCAACTGATGACAACCATGAAAAATCATTATCATGACCCAAATTTTACAAAGAGAAGAACTGAAATTCAGGGAAACCAAATAAGCTACCAAAATTGCAAGTCTTCAGAGGTATGGAGGTGGAATTTGAATAAACATTTGAGAGATTGTACAGCTCACACTCTTTGTTCCTGTAAACACCAGCAGAGTCACAGAAACAGTGTTTTCCTGGGTAAACACGGGCAAATGACAGGGTGGGGACAACTAAGTACCTGTGTATATTTTAGCAGTAACTACTAGCACTGTTCATTCTTTTTGGATAAGGAGAATCAACTTGTCAGGAAATACTTGAAGGACAACTAAACTCTTAATTTGAGCTGTGTCAGCTTACTATTATATAAAAAGTAGCAGAGAAACAGACACCAGGTTCTAAACTAGGGCAGGATGACTTTCCATTTGTACCTTGGCTAGTCCTCACCTCCTTTCTTTTCTCACTGCCATTTGTATCTTCTCTTCCTCCCCCAACCTGTAAGAAGCTGGATCCTTTCATGACAAAAATGTTCTACCCAGCATCTTGATCCATGTTATCCTGGTGTTCTATACAAAATCCTAGAATCATTATCAACAAAGTGCTGGACTATTATCCATGATGACGAGGTTGCTCACGTCACTTGAACAAGTGGATCATATTGGGTAAGTGGCTGATGGCAAAAGCCATTTCAGGAAGGAAAGCAGTGGAACCGCCAGCAGGGAGGGCAGACATCAGCACTGGGAAATGAGTCATAGGGACCCAGTTTTATCATCCCTTGGAAGAGACTCAGAGAAATTTTATTTAGGATATCTGCATCTAGTTCACGCAATCATTCCGTTGTTAAATTGCTAAAAATAAATAAATAAAAGGGGGAAAAAAGGAGAGTGCCTACCACCTGCTGGCTGTGTGCCAGAAGCTTAGATAAGTCCCCATTGTTCAGTAAAAGAGAGTATTTGAATATTTTTATCCACACATACAGTTCTTCAGTGTACAATTCAATGGTTTTTTGTAAATTTGCAAAATTCACTATTTAATTTCAATTTTTTTATTTATATGGAATCTCACACTGTCACCCAGTCTAGAGTGCAGTGGCACGATCTCAGCTCACTGCAACCCCCACCTCCCAGGTTCAAGCAATTCTCCTGCCTCAGCCTCCTCAGTAGCTGGGATTACAGGTGTAAACCATCACACCTGGCTAATTTTTCGTGTTTTAGTAGGGACAGGATTTCACTATGTTGGCCACGCTGGTCCTGACCACCTGACCTTGTGATCCACCTGCCTTGGCCTCCCAAAATTCTAGGATTACAGGTGTGATTACAGGTCCAGAATATTTTTATCCCATAAAGAAATCTTGCACCCATTAGTAGTCCTCTTCTATTCCTCCCTCTTCACAGGCCCTGGAAACCACTCCTCTGTATTTTGTCTCTTTGGATTTGCCTATTCTGAACACTTCACAGAAATGGAAACATAAGTATGTGGCCATTTGTATTTGGCTTCATGCACTTAACAGAATGGTTTCAAGGTTCATCCATGATGCAGCATCAGTCAGTACGTCATTCTTTTATAGACTGAATGCCATTGTATGGCTACACCATTTATCAGTGGATGGACATTTGCACTGTTTCCACTTTTTGGCTTCTGTAAATAATGCAGCTATGAACACTCATACATACAAGTTTCTGTGTCAACATATGTTTTTATTCCTCTTGGGTATATACCTAGCAGTGGAATTGCTAGGTCATATGGCAACTCTCTATTTAACTTTTTGAGGAGCTGCCAGGCTGTTCTCTAAAGTGGCTGCATCATTTTGCATCCCTATCGTGAGGACTCCACACTTTCTCCACATCCTTGCTAACACTTGTCATCCATCTTTTTGATGACAGCCATCCCAGCTGGTGCAAAGTGGTATCTTGTTTTTGATTTGTACTTCTCTAATGACTAATGATGTTGAACATTTCATCATGGGCTTATTGGCCATTTGTATACCTTTTTCAGGGAAATGCCTATTCACATTCTTCGCTCATTTTTTTTTTAGTTTGGTTGTCTTTTTATCATTAAGTGGTGGAAGTTGCTTCAAAGGTATAAAAAGGAATATATTATACATTATATTAACCCAAGTTTGAAATACATGCTTAAAATTAATATATAAGTGTAACATCCTTGTCTTACAATTTGGATAATTGTAATTTAGGAAGCTGGGCTCCATTCACAGTTATTATTAAAAAAGAGAGATATAAGAAGTGCTAAAGCCTCAGACTGGGCATGATGGCTCACACCCAACATTTTGGGAGGCTGAGGCAGGTAGATTACTTGAGGTCAGGAGTTCGAGACCAGCCTGGCCAATATGGTGAAACCCTGTCTCTACTAAAAATACAAAAATTAGTCGGGCTTGGTGGCATGCACCTGTAATCCTAGCTACTCAGGAGGCTGAGGGAGGAGAATCGCTTGAACCTAGGAGGTGGACGTTGCAGTGAGCTGAGATTGTGCCACTGAACTCCAGCCTGGGCGACAGAGCAAGACTCTGTCTCAAAAAAAAAAAAAGAAAAAGAAAAAGAAAGAAAAGAAGAAAAAGAAAGAGAAAAAGAAAGAAAAGAAAGAAAGAAAGCTAAAATCTCTACAAATAAAAAAATGAGATAGTAAAAAAAGTTACAAATTTAGATTTCAATACAGGAGACAAGCAATCTCTCAACAGCCATGATATTCAGTTATCTATTAAACTCTTTGTAGACTGGCCACATAACTTTTTCCAGTGGTAAGCAATTAGATGTTTAGTAGCCATCAATACTTGATTAAAGAGTTTCATATAATTTGATCACAAATCTTTGTCTATAGTCAATTTCAACTTTCTATTCTCAAGATGTCAAGACAAATGTGTATTTATTATTTTTAATACCACTGAAATAGCTCAGCAGGAGTGTAAACAATTTCATTTTTAAGATAAAATATCTTCTTCGAATATAGTTTTTAATTTTTGAGATATTGAGCTATCTTGGAGTCTCAGCAGAAATGATTTCAAAGTTTTAAAGTGGTACTTTTTTTCTCAATCATCTCCGTATTTATATATTTGTGTATTTAACTCCATAGAAAATTCTTTACTCCAAATGGTTGGGTGTTTCTGCATCATATATACTCTCCAGGTCCTGGCTCCCAGGTCCGGCCAGACCAGGTAAGGCCAGACCAGGGAAGAGTGGCTGCTCACTAGGATTAACAAGGACATTCATTTCTGGGCGATGTCAGAGTGAGATGAGAGTCACCCTAAGAGTTCTTGAGAATACACTAAACCAAGGACAACATGGCTAGATGGAGGCCAAAATCAAAACCAAGAGAAACTAATCTGTGTGCTAAACTAAAGGGCATGGTGAAGATAACAGTGGATGGAAAACCCCTCCCTCACTAGAACTAAGTTCCATAAAAGTAGGGGTCTTGCTTTTTATCTTTACTGTTGTTTATCCTAGCATGTGACACAATATAGGTACATGGCATATTTTCAGCAAATATTTGTTGAGTGAGTGAATGAGTGAATGAATGAATGAATGAATGACTGTAAAGCTGGAAGTCTGAAAGGGGGTGGGGTACAAGCTGAAAGAACAGCATTTTTTTTTTTTCTGCGTTCAGAACAGATTCTACTACTGTCAAATGATCCCCCATGCTTCCTCAAAGGCTGTGGTAAGTTTTGCACAGGTGAGGGCAGCAGAAAGGGGACAGGTGCTGATGGACATCATTTTCTCTGTATACTCCACACTGCCCTTGCCATGGATCACTGCCGGGCACCAGCTCACGCACATCACTGATAACCGGGATGGAAACAGAAAAAACCGGGATGGAAACAGAAGTGCCAACTTTCATACATCCAACCGGACAGTGATCTCATACCGCAATCTTAATTACGTTCAAGAGCTTCTGGGGGTCGTCGGCTGCTCGAACACTGAGCTTGTATAGAAGTTGAACTATGAGGCCACGAAAGCAGTCAGAGGTTCTGGAAATTCGGGTCTGGGAGTTCACTTCAATCAGAACATTCTTCTGTATGTGGATACAAACCTCGAGCAAGTCAGCTCGGTTCAGAGGACTATCCATCAGCATCAGCGAACTCTGGTGGGAGTAAATGATTAGTTTCTGAAGAACCTATGGTGAATCCAGGCTCAAACCCTTGTAGTTAAGACACAATGTCATGCATGGGATCACAATACATTTTCTTGGGGACTTTCTAAAGCAATCAAATGGGCAACTCTTTCTGGCTCTTCCTTATTAAAACTTTCCACTAAATCGTCACGCTCACCCAGTGAATTACCACTTTAATCCCTGCAGTTACCTCACATAAATGACTAAACTTCGGATTAGCACTAACAGCCAAAGTGCTTTTCCAGGAGAGGCCGCTTGGACAGTGTAAGCATTCTAGAACACTGGCACTTTTGGTGCCTTGTCTGCACACAGAGAGAGCTACTGCCTACAAATACGCTACTCTTGGACTATTCCTTTTCCCCACACACTCAGTCGCCTATCTTCCACCCATTCTACGACCTCTATCACCACCTCTTCATTGTTAAGAGCTCCCCTGTCCCTTTTAAAATATATATATCCATCTAACTTCTAGTGGTCCTTTACATCTTTTGTGAATTTTTGAAACTGAAGCTGCAATCATTCTATGCTGCAAGAGATCATACCACTGTTGTTTAGCGTTCCCCAACCCTTTTTCTGGAGACAGGGTCTCACTCTGTCACCCAGGCTGGAGTAGTGATGTAATCCTGGCTCACTGCAACCTCAGCTTCCTGGGCTCAAGTGACTCTCCCACCTCAGCCTCCCAAGTAGCTGAGACTACAGGCGTGTGCCACTATGCCCAGTCTGTTTGGGCTCTTGATATAAGCTTCATATCCTTGACTTCTAAATTTCTATGAGAAATGTACATTATACAATAAACACTGGACTTTCTCTCTAGTACTACTCCCAATAACTTCCCCCTGAAGTTTAAAAATTTTATCAGCATCCAGTATTTACACAAAAACTAAACCAGAGAAATACTATGAAAGCACACAGGTTTATATTTCATAACATTGGTTTAGTAAAGGGTTTCTTAAATATGAATTCAAAGTTAGAAATTACAGAAAAGATTGCCTTTGGTATCAAATAAACAACAACAACAAAAGTTATAGAAAAGATGGGCAGATTTAGCCTTACACAAATATAAAACTTCATATATAAAGATCAAAACAAAATTCAAAAATGCAAAATATGTAACAGTGGTTTTACTACAAGGTCTAAAAACAATTTTTAAAACATGAGTATACTAGGGAAGAGAAGTAAATCCCATGAAAAGGTAATTCACAAGCATGTAAAGATGACCAACCTCACTAGTAAGGCAAGAAACATGAAATCCTCAGTAACATCTTCTACCTAACAAACTGAAAATCAAAAATAACCAGTGTTATCGATATTCCAGAGGAGTAAACATTCTCAAAAACTTGTAGGAACCCAAAGTTGGAAAACTTTCTGGAGAACTATATGAATTAAAAGAAATATCGCCACTGTAGGGATTGATTTATGTGAAAACCAGTGTTGGACAAAGATGCTAAAAGAATGGCTCATGACCAGAAACAATGTCAACAATCTAAAGGTTCCATTAGACCGAGGAGGACAAACTGACCTGCAGGCCTGGTTTTGTATGAAAAGTTTCACTGGGACAAAGCTGAGCTCACATTTTGCTTACAACTGAAGCTGTATTTGTTCTACAAAAACAGAGACCAGTAGTTGGGACAGAGAACACATCACCTGTGAAGTCTAAAAATATATACTAGCTAGTCTGCAAACCCCTGATCTACAGGACTAGTGAAGAAATGTATGCTCTGACCAGACAGTCATACAGTGCAGTCACTACACATGCCTTTGTACACTATTTATGATAGAAAAAAGTACTTATTATTAAACCTTAAAAGCAAATAAGCTACACAAATTGTACACAAGAAAGTAATTATATAGAATGTATATACATACACAAAACAGCTAAGGAAAAAAATATACACCAAATATTCTGAAACCAGTGATCTCAGGGTAATAAAGTCAAGCATATTTTGGTGGCAGAGGGCTCTCTTAAAAAAAAAAAAAGTTTTGTAAAAATGCAAAACAGATGTGCAAAGTGAATGCTTTTAAAATTTCAAAGGTAAATAGGGCCTAAGAAAAACAGCTTTAAACACAAAACATTTCCAACATCTGGGCCATATCTTGGCCAGCAGGGTATACGATTAATGTATCCTCTTCCTCCTCAATGCTGCCACTCCCGAGCCAACTGCTCAAATGTGGGCCAGCATCAAGGAATATTTCAGGTGTTCTCAGGTGCTTTTCTCATCTGCAAAGCCTCCTTTCCTCTTCGAGTGACTTCATGATGACAGCGAAACCTGTGCTCTTACAATTTTTCTCGTCCACAGTATCTTCCAGAGGAAAAGTCTACTGCCTTTGCATTTATCTTCACTGCATGGCATCACCTAATGACTTTACGTGTGTGAGGCTGATACCAGCATACTTCTCTACTACTTTTTGCACAAACTTCTGACTCCTAGCAATACATGTATAAAACTGAACACACATAAAAAGGAACTTAATTCAAATGTACTTTCACAGAATTTATTTTTTCCAATATCTGTAAGATTCTCCAGTGGTTTTATGACCAATTAAAAAGCTACATACAAAAACGATTTACCTAACATAGAAACTGAATCAGTGCTTTCTATTCTTGAATTTGCATACAAATCACCTGGGGATTTTGTTAAAATACAGATTCTGATTTACTACCCTGGGATGGGGCCTGAGATTCTGTATGATTAACAAGCTTCGAGGTGACTACGCCCAGGCTGTAGGTCCTCAGACCACATTTTGAGTAGCAAATGACTGTAATCATCTTTAATGCCTCAAGGGCTACACAGAATTCCAATCTAATACTACTTCACACTAATTTTAAACACAAATATTATACTCATTCCGTATTCTTCATGCCAAACAGATCTGGAAAGGAAGTATTTTACAGTAAGTACTCACACCAACAGACAGACACAAACACACACACAAACACTCATACCCACACCTACCATCCTTTAATCAAATGCCCTGAGGAGACAACCTGTCCAATGTATTTTCAGGTACTGGTTGTCCACCAATATAGCATAACCCCAATATACAGACTTATTTTCTTCCTGCTTCCTTCTCATTCTTCCCCCTTAGTCTTACATTCTACTGCTCCTTCATCAATCTGTATTAGGTCAGACTGAGATGTCTCGTACTCTCCCACAGCCCCACTTTCCAGCCCTTGGTGTGGACTTAGATGTACATCACATTCCCTTACTGTAAGACCAGCTCCTTCAACACACTGTGGTGGAACGGTTCTGAGCACCTACTCTTGAGGTGAATTCAAAGCTCAGTTCTGCCACTTACGTTACTTGAGCAAGTAAACTATCATTTCTAAGCTCGTTTCGTCTGGTAAAATAGAAATCATACCTACATATAAGATTGTGAAAATTATAGGAAATACTATTTAGAAATCACTTAGCAAAGTGGCACAAAATTAACACCTACTAAATGGAAGGTACTAGGACAATGACATACAGCATTTAGTGTGATTTCTTTTTCATGAGCAGCTCTCAAACATCACCATTTAAGCCAAAATTATTCTGCATTTTAAAGTATTATTTCTTAATAAGAAAAAAAAATGTCTCTGGCCTGCTAGAATTTGCAAGTTTCTCTAAAGTTTCCATAGTTTAGAAGACTGGAAATCTTATCTGGGGGGCCAATTACTCTTCTCTCTTCTTATTTGGGAGACCTACCCAAATACAGTTAGCAACTAAAATAGAAAAGCTGAAAGAACCTGTTCTGTTCTAAAATCATATTATGATTTATTTATTCTAAATTTATTATATTCTTCTGTGATAACTTCATGGAAATTCAGTCTGAATTGATACTGATAACCAGGTAGCAACACACACACACACACAGCAAATACAGATTGAAGAAGCATGTCAAATCCCATGCAAAACACAAAAATAAAACACCCACATTCAGACACATCACAGCGTACACACCAAAAACAAAAATAAAAAAAATACAACAGCCATTATTGTGTGCTCTAGATACAGGGTAGGGTGAAGAAATAAGCTTTTAAGTCTGAATAACAGTTCAACTAGAGTATCTTGAGTAAGTTATCCTTCTCTAATTTTTAAAAAATGATGAAACTAGAAGACAGTTTAACAGTTATCTAGATTTTTCAATGTCTCGATTAGGTTATTCAGCCTAAAAGTTAAATGGTATCATTAGCAATAGAAAAGTCCCAGTTTATGCCTCTGTTATCCCAAAACAATGAGATATAATGAATAAAAATGTAAATTTAGTTAATCCGATTAATGCCTTAAACTTTTTTTTTTTTTGAGATGGAGTCTTGCTCTGTCACCCAGGCTGTTAAAATAAACTTTTAAGACGATTCACAAATGAGAAAATGTAAGTAGAAGATAATGAAAAAAATCAAACTCACCAGTAATCAAAAAAAGAAAAAAATAAGGAATCTTCTGAAATTAGCGATCATTAAAAAGAACTGGAGTAAAAATGGCCCATGTGACTTTTTTGGCATTATATAAATTAAAACAATCTCTTTAAATAGGAATTGAGAGGATGTTAATCCTTATAAGCTAATAGTATAATTTACAAGTATTTATTCCAAGACATAATCCAAATGAAAGGTTACAGTGAAGGATTCAATTAAGAAAAATGACAAATGACCACAAAAACTACACTGCAGTACAGAAAAGGAGATGCATCAATATTCTTAAGATGTACATTGTTCACTTGGCAATTCCATTTCTAAGAATACATGATTCCAAGTCATTTGTACAACACTGGTAAAATTCCTGCTGTTGAAAATTGGAAACATCAATATTTGTCATAGAGATTATGAGAACTCCATATAATGAAACTTCATTGGAAGAGAATCTGGGTCTATACTGACACTGAAAGAAAACCATGACATATTGAGGAAAAGATTACAAAATACTAAGAATAACATGTCATTCTGTAAGAAGTCTTTATATTTACCCATAAAACAAAATCCAGATATACTTATGATATATATCTGCACAGGATTACAGTTAAACTTTTATTTTCAAATTCTTTGCAGTAAGTATATATTTTCACCATCAGAAAAAATAATACATGTATTTTGTTTGGAAGAAAACTGGTATGTAGGAAAAGTTCATTATTAACCCATCCATGCCAGAAGCTGCAAATATTTGTGTGTGAAAAATCAGAATTTGGCAATAATCTTGAGCAGTAGGATATAAATAACTCCCAAAGCTTAGTGTTCCAATAATGGGACACTAGGCATAAATGGGTTAAAAATTAACTGGCTATGTTCACAACAAAATTATTTCACGTGGGCAAGAAGGAAATAAATATGGAAGGAAAAACCCCAAAGTTGAATCATTGGGGGCAGGAAGGCTATGAGTAGTCCTTAGTTTCCAATAGTGCTTATGAAACAGGTTTTTTTTAAAAAAATATCCATACTCTTATTAAAATTGCTAAAATGAGGCGCTTCAAAGTAGGAATACAATATTGATGGGAAGATAAATTTTAATATCAGACAGAATTCTACTCCTGCCACTTACTAATTAGGTGTGCAATCCTGGCCAAGTGAACACTTGTGTTTTCTTCTGACCAATACTACCTTAAAGGGTTTTTGCGTCCATTAAATGGGATCAATTACATGAGGTAAATGGCACAAGTTGATTAAAAAATTAGGTCAAAGTTGCTGACAATTGGCAATTTTTATCTACAAAAATGTGTTTTATATGTTCAATCTAACAGCTTTTTTTAAATTAATTAATTTTTTTTTTTTTTTTTGAGATGGAATCTCCCTCGTCATCCAGGCTGGAGTGCAGTGGTACAATCTCAGCTCACTGTAACCTCCGCCTCCCTGGCTCAAGCGATTCTCTTGCCTCAGCCTCCCAAGTAGCTGGGACAACAGGCACCTGCCACCATCCGTGGCTAATTTTTGTATTTTTAGTAGAGATGGGGTTTTACCATATTGGTCAGGCTGGTCTTGAACTTCTGACCTCAGGTGATCCACCCACCCGGGCCTCCCAAAGTGCTGAGATTACAGGTGTGAGCCACTGAACCCAGCCTAACAGCTATTATTCTGAAATGTTTAATTCCAATTCCTAAAACATTACTGTGTAATTTAAACACACATTCCAAATGGCTGTGGAGAACCTTATTTTGAAGGAGATCCCATTTTAAAGTTGGAAAAGTGGAATTACCTGAATTTCCCACCCCAAAACCAGTTAATGGCAGAAAAGAACACAGGCAATTTGACTCTGGCATAGTACTTTTCAGAGTCCGAAATCTTGAGGTCAGCAAAAATCATTAGCATACCACTTAAGGGAAAAAAAAATTAAGAAAAATAAGTTGAATAGTTTCTCATTAAAGAGACTAAAACAAATATTAGTTCTTTCCTTCTTGTCCCCCACAACCCCCCGCCCCTAGGTGGTGGAAATACTTGTTGATTCTAAGGAAACAAAATTTTCTTCTGTGTTCTGGTGATGATTAGTGAAAATAATTTAAACAAACAACCAGATGCACAGAATAATCAAGACGGACCCATAACAAATAATAGTGAGTGGCCACTACAGGGAAATAAGATTAGTGGTGTGAAAAACACAGTTCAGTATTTACCTTCTAAATTTTAACAGTAGTAAGGTAAATAAAATCCCATTACAACGCTTTCTTAAAACCAACATACATCAAGGTGTACGCAAGAAAAAAAATCAGTCTTTGAAGGAAAAAATAATAATACTGCAAATTAAGTAACAGATCCTGTTTTTAAAATAAGACTTTTTAATTAATAAAAACAAAAAATGGCAAAAGTTTAATTAATGGAATAAAATAGGATAAGCTGGAAGTAAATGCATGAGCTGTTTTACAGGAATGCATAATGTTGAGTGATGAAAGAAAACAAATATTCTTCCAATTTTCTAGATTATTTATCACTCATTTAAATGAAAGAGGCTATTCCCAAATGGTACACAAATTCATAAGTCTTTATTTTGAAAAAAATTCTTCCAACAGTATTTCACAATGAACAAAAACTTAACCAAATTTATCTATCATACTAAAGCATTTCAGAAACGAATATTGAAATCAGCCTGTAAGTTTTCATCCAATATTTAAAACCATCTCCTGAACTAAAATTGGTCTTCAAAAATCATGGTGTATTAACATTTTCCAAACATGCCCTGCTGACTAGAAGGTCCTGTTATTCTTTCTTTTAAATTTCTCAGTAAGTTTCCTTGTTTCCTATTTCTAGGATTTAAAGTGCAAAGGGACTCTCTATCAGCTATTAGGACAAGTATTCCTTAAGGAAAATAAACTTTTGCAGGAAACAAATCCTGTGCTTGATTAATAACAAATACAAGTTAAGAAATTTCTGAGCTCTAAACCATGAGGAATCAGAATCAGAACTTTCGGAGTAATAATTCACATTTTTTCCTAAAGCATAGGAAGCTAATTTTGAAGAAATAATGAACAAACACGTGGTTGTGCCAAAATAGAGTTTGCCATAGTAATGCTATTTTCTCTTCTTAAAAATAAGGTATAGTCTAAGCTAATGTAGATAAGAAAAGGCACAATACCAACAAATTGTAAAACAAAATATAGCCCCAAGCCATGCACTTTTAGAGTCATGAGTAGGGACAATGAAAAAATTAAGGTGCAAAATAGATGTGAGCTTGCATAATCTTTCAATGAATTGACTGCCTTAATAGTTTTAATTTAAAAGCATAGGATTTTTCATGTATCTTCAGTCAATTAGAGAGATTTTTTCTTCTTCTTTAAATGGAAGAATTTCTTAAATGGGGAAGCACAAGATCATACCTACACGTATCTGTTGAGTCTCAAAATAGAATGATGTCTATTTTATTAAAAGTTTCCAGTCAGGCAGAATCAAG
>CAUYQU010078821.1:0-19394 GCA_963574635.1 Cheracebus regulus
CTCCTTTTCTCTCTTTTTCTAAAATCTCTTCCTCTTTCTTTCTCTTTCATTTTTTTCTTTCTTTTGCAGTTTCTTTCTTTCTCCTTTTCTCTCTTTTTCTAAAATCTCTTCCTCTTTCTCTTTCATTTAAAAAAAAAAAAGAAAGAAAGAAAAAGTCGGGCCCTGTGGCTCATGCCTGTAATCTCAGCACTTTGGAAGGCCAAGGCAGGCAAATCAACTGAGGTCAGGAGTTTGAGACCAGGCTGCCCAACATGGCGAAACCCTGTCTCTACTAAAAACACAATTAGCCAGGCATGGTGGTGGGTGCCTGTAATTCCACCTACTCAAGAGGCTGAGGCAGAAGAATCGCTTGAACTTGGCAGGCGGAGGTTGCAGTGAGCTGAGATTGTGCCAGTGCACTCCAGCCTGGGTGACAAGAGTGAAACTCCATCTCAAAAAAAAAAAAAAAAAAGAAAGGAAGAAAAATAAAATACTAAGAAAAGATAAGACAACTCCACAGAGCTTACACCTAGAAAATGCACTGTTATAAAATTCCTGGACTATTAGAACTGACCCTACATGCCTTACACAAAATTTACACAGCCTTACTTCCAGTAAGATGGTTTTGAGTTAGAAGACTCAAGAATTGTTTTTTATGATTCTTCAGTTCTCCTGGGGCTTGCAGACAAGTTGGGGATACCTAGATGTGTAATGCATTCAGTTTTCACGCCCAGGTGGGAGAAGAGAACCCGAAGTTAGTAATGACTGGATCCACATCAAACACAGAATGGAAACCTAGGAGACAGCTGGAGCCCAATGTGAGAGTCCAGAGAATTTTGTCCACCAGCACATACCTGCTTTGAATTCTACTTAGCCAAGAAGAAGCAACCTAGCACCCTGGCAAGAATACTGGACCAGGAGTCAGTGTAACTGGGTTTGTTCCAAGCCCTGGTTCTGTCACTGACTACTCATGTGAGTATGAGTGACTCAATATCTTCCAAGCATCATTCTCCTTGGGAGAATGAGTGAGATTGGACTGCAGGTACTTCATGGTTAAAGCCCTCCTCTACTAATATGCCCACAATAACTATACACTAGTGAGAAGAAATAGAAGAGATGAAGTCTTGCTAAATCCTGTTCACACTAGTAGGCTGCTATTGAGATGTCTGAGTTACCAAATGAGAAACAGTCACAAGTGTCCATCGAGATCCAAATAATCTGCTTTCTTGCTGAAAAAAAAGCTGAACTAGAGAATAGGAGGATGGCGAAAATCAGGGCCTTTCTCCTTTGCCTGGAGTCAATTTCTTGAGACCCATAGAAAGAGTCACATTGGATCTGCCGAGCACACTCAGACAGCTGAACGGAGGTACGTATTCTTCTCACTATGTGACCCTCCAGACCATGTGGGATGCCACGTGAAAGCTGGAGCTGAGGGGCGTTTTGACTTGTAGGCAGGCATCCCTAAAGAGAAAGCCCGGAGGAGCTGAGCCAGTTCAGTACTTTTCTAAAATCACCAATCGGATTAGTCTCTCCTCATCCTGTGGTGTCTTAGTCTGCTCAGGCTGCTGTAAGAAAATACCATTAAACTGGGTGGCTTATAAACAACAGAAATTCATTTCACACTGTTCTGGAGGCTAGGAAGTCCAAGATCAAGGCACTAGCAGATTCAGTGTTTGATAAAGGTCCATTCCCTGGTCCATAGATGGTGACTTCTGGTTGAGCCACCACAGGGAAGGAGTGAAAAAAAGAAGTCCCTTAAACCTATTTCAATAAGGGCATTAATCCCATTCACATGGCCTTTGCCCTCATGACCTAATCACCTTCCCAAAGATCCCATCTCCTAATATCACTGCCTTAGGGTCAGAATTTTAACAGGGGTTAGAGTTTTAGGCTTGTTTGGACCAAAGTATTTGGGAAAAAATAAAGAACGGGATTATAAGAAAGGGCATAGGTAAGCTTTACAATCATTCTGGAAGGCGAAAATTCTCATTTTGGAAGCCAGAACTTTCCAGTGTTGGAGGTAAGAGAAAATGGTTTTTCTGACAAGTGCTTCTTCCATTCTTGAATTCTAGGGGTGTGTAAAGAAAGACAGTACATGGCAGGCAGGAAGCACGGGATACAAAGTGGAAGTTGGGAGACGTGCTCTCAAATACCAGCCCCAAACTAATGAAAGAGCAGTTTCTAGATTTCCCAGCCCTCCGCACCCTCATATGATTGGTGAGAAGTGGGAAGTTCATAGAAATTATTGGGAAAGTTTTGGGTGGGCAGGGCGGCTCATGACTGTAATCCCAGCACTTGGGGAGGCCAAGGCGGGCTGATCATTTGAGGTCAGAAGTTTGAGGCCAGCCTGGCCAAAATGACAAAACCCAGTCTCTACTAAAAATGCAAAAATTAGCTGAGTGTGGTGGTGAGTGCTTGTAGTCCCAGCTACTCAGGAGGCTGAGGTCCGAAATCACTTGAACCTGGGCGATGGAGGTTGCAGTGACCTGAGATGGTACTGCTGTACTCCATCATGGGCAACAGAGCAAGACTCTGTCTCAGAAAAAAAATACACAATTAAAAATTATTGGAAAAGTTTTGTTATACATGGCCTTAGTTAAAAGCAACCAATATCCAAAGGACAAAATCAAATGAGACAGATTATGAATAAGGGAGAAAATGAAAACAGTCAATATTTATGAGTATTTTCCCTGTGTTAGGAACAACACTAAGTGCTTTACATGCATGAATTAACCCTTGCAATGAGTTAACTCTTTCAGTGACGTTAACTCTGATGTCATGCTTGCAGTGACTTCCTTATAGAGATAAACACTAAAGGTCCGAGAGGTTAAGAAAATGCTCAAAAATCATGTAGTTACCATGAGACAGAAAGAGGACTAAAACTCAAGTGTTACACCAAAGTCAGTACTTTTTAAAAAAATATTCACGTTGCCCCTAAAAGTACTTTTATCCAATGCAAAAATCCCATATAGTAGGGAGCTGGTATTTGGAGAGTGTTAGATTATGTTAGATAACTGACGGAAACGTTTGGAAATTTAATAAAAGCACCAAGAGAATATTATAGTACACAGGTGTATCACTCAGTTCTATGATCCTTGAATTAGAGAACGGGGTGCTGGGTGCCTGTAGCCTGGGGTGCTATCAAACTAGACCTGTTGGATGATACACTAGACAAGGTGGCAGGAAGGGCTGAAGAACCACTAATGTGTTCTACACAGAAACTGATACGTGAGCTTTTCATGAATTAAAAATATTAGATGTGATAAGCTGGGATGACAATGCTTAACGCCATGTGGGGAGGACAATGAGAAGAATGGAGGAGGATTAGGATCAAGACGTAGGTTCGCCAAAGAGGGACCCTCTACAGAGGCCGATCTAAAGCCTGAAATTGCTGAGCAAAGAGGACAAAAGGCCAGTCCAGAACTTGCTGAGTCAAGAGGCAAAGTGGTTAACCATACTCTCTGGCCCCAGGCAAACGTGAACTAAAAGCAGAGGAGGTCACAGAATGCTGACAGATGTTTAAAAGAAAGAAAAAAACACACCATGAAGAAGTCACATCGACGTCTATTTCCTAGTTTGAACAAAGTACTGTTCTGCTCTCCATTTGCTGAACAAGTCTTCTTTTCTGTCTCTGGAAATAATTGTTGTGTTCTAGTCTTAGCGTGCATTAAAATGCCAAATGAATATGTCTAAATTACCACCTCACCAATCCGTATCGTCAGAAAGTGAGGAGTTGCAAAGAAGTGAGTTTTCCGGTGAACTGAAACTTAGACAGTATAAGCACCAAACTTTTATAAACTTTAACCATGTTCATGGAAATTGTAATAAAATGAATTCTATTCTCCTCAGCCTCATTAAACAGCACATATTGAACATCATTTAGCATGTTCTTGATGGCTTTGAGTCCCTGCTGTGAACATCAGCTGTACTACTGGGTGGTGGGTCAAGATGCCCTCTGGGGCTGGTGAAACATACAGCGCTTGTGCGTGCATCCACTTCAATCTTTCCCGGACCCAGAGGTGGGAATGGGCTTCCCTGCTGGTACCACTATGGTGGATTCTGCTCTCAGCCCCAGGTCTATGTGTGTGCTGGTTTCTAGTCTTTCTGCTTTAACCGAAAACACTCCTAATATATTATCTATAGCCTTTACATGAAATGATAGCTGCTGTGGAAACCAAATCACCAAACTTTTTTTTTTTTTTTGTAGAACAGGGGCTGACTGTCATCCAGGCTGGAATGTAGTAGTGCCATCATAGCTTACTGCAGTCTCAAACTCCTGGACTCAAAAAATCCTCCTGCCTTACCCTCCTGAGTAACTGGGACTACAGGCACATGCCATCATGCCCTGCTTATGTTTGTTGTTGTTGTAGAGATGGCTCTCACTATGTTGGTCAGGCTGGTCTCAAATTCCTGGCCACAGGGATCCTCCCACCTCAGCTTCCCGATGTGCTGGGATTACAGATGTGAGCTGCTATGTCCAGCACCAGACTTTTAAAAAAAGCATATTCATATAGAATTCTCTACATGATGGCCGGGCGCAGTGGGTCATGCCTGTAATCCCAGCACTTTGGGAGGCCAAGGTGGGCAGATCACGAGGTCCGGAGATCAAGACCATCCTGGCCAACATGGTGAAACCTCATCTCTATTAAAAAAAAAAAAAGGAATTCTCCATATGATTATAATATGAATGTGGAGAAATGACCCTGTGTTTGTGCCATAAATAAATTACAGACTTTTTGACAAGGAACTCCTTGATGTCGAGATCTTTTTGACATTGGTCAAAAATGTATAGTCACAGCTGCGCTCTGAATATTTATGATTTTTAGGGTCTGACCACAGGATGGATAGGATATTATCAGTATTTGCAATTTTTGTTGTCCTTTGTTTTCTAAGACGATGTCACCCACCACTCTTGTCTCTTATCTTGTCTCTTCAGAAGTAAGTATGTCCAGAGAATAGGCACAAGAGGAAGAAATCTCACTGTATCACGTCTTTTGCTGTGTAACAAACTACCCTAAAAGGTAGTGGGTTACCATAACAAACATTTATTGTTTGTTTCTCACCATTCTGTGGCTCGCTGGGCAATTTTCCTAATCTGAGTAGGTTCAACTGGGGCTCAACTCACTCACATATCTGGGGTGTTAGCTGGAAGAGCTGAGGCTTCTTCCCATGCTCCCCATGCCATCTCTCAATCTGCAGCAGACAAGCCTAAACCTGTTCACGAAGTGGAAAAGAGAAGGTGAACACCATTGTGCAAGCACTGTTTAGGCCTCTACTGTGTCACGTTTGTTAATGTCCCAGCAGCCAAAGCAAGTCATGTGACCAAATCTAAGTTCAAGGGAGAAACAGACTCCATATCTTGATGGGAGGGGCTACAAAGTCGCAGGGCAAAGGAACATAAACACACAGAAGGATTTTGCACTCATTTTGCAACCTATCGTATTCATGGTACTTACGTCATGACTCATCATGGGACCCACATCATTTTTTTTTGTGGGACAGGGGCTGACTCTGTCATCCAGGCTGGACTGCAGTATCGCCATCATGGCTCACTGCAGTCTCAAACTCCTGGATGAAAAAAATCCTTCCATCTCACTATATTCATAGTACTTAGTCAAGGCTCAGCATGGGCCCCACATGGGAACTCCTGGCTCCGCCACCCATTTGAGACACTAAACTAATGCTCTTTTTTCCTACCACCGTCAGATCTCTTGAAAGAGTCGCTTTTCTCATTCCCTTCACTTCCTTGCCCTAGATTCATTTCTTAATTCTTGCAAACTGGTTTCGGGAGCAACTATTCTAGTAACTAGGTTAACTAGCAACTTCCCGATCATCAATGACATTTTCTGTCTTTATCTACCTTGAATGTTTTGTAGTCGTTAACACAGTTGACCTTTTTTGAAACTCACTTCTTATAGTTTCTATTGAAAGTAAATAAGAAAATACAAGTAATTTTCTTCCTAGTTCATTGATTGATTTTTCTATTTTCTTTTCAGGGCTCTCTTCCTCTTTCCACGATTAAATATGGGGTTCTGTCCTCACCCTTTTCTTTCTTACAAAATCTCCGTAAATTCATTCACTTTTACAGCTTTGTTACAAACTTCCAGGTAAATTATTTCACAACGTATATCCTCAGTTCCTAAATTTCTTCTCAAATTTTGGCTTCATTTTTGAAATGGCCTGCTAAACATTCCCACCCAAATGTTTTATGTATAGTTCCTCTGAAATCTATTTTGGCTGGAAACAAAGATAGTGCTGGTCACTGTATAATGCTCTTGCAGCCTCTAAGTCATTTGATTCTACATTTTCCTACAGCTAAAAAAGGCTGGGGGTGGCGGAAGGAGGCAGTGTGGGGCTAATTAACATTTGCTGAATGCCTACTGTGTGTAAGTCACTGTGGTCTCTCTTAATTGACAGAGGACACCTTCTGGATTACTTTGAAATAGTAGATAAAAGGGCCAAACAGATGCTGATAATGCAATCTACAAGGATAGCATTGCAGACAGTCACTGATATCCCAGTGACAATTGCAATAAGACCAAAGGAAATGAGGCTGTAGACATCTCTGTTTGTTGTCGTAAATAAAAGGTACCTGACAGCCTCAAATGACTTTCGAAGAGTTTCTTAGGGTTTGCAAAAAAGAAACATTCTTCCCTTAAGAATGGTCTGGTTTCTGGGGAGAATAGATCACAAAATAAAATTGCACTTCTCCTTTTCTCTCCCTAGTAAAAGAGCGGAGACTTCTAGGACCGAAACTAAGCTACTGATAATATTCTGTCTGTTCTGAGTAGATGCTCTCAATGAAAGTCAAATTTCTGTTGATCATAAGACGGACATCTTTCCATTCATTGCCTTTCCCAAATTCTTGATTGAACTGTACTAATAGACTATATTGATTATAGTATAGTCAGTATAGTCAGTATATATCTATTCTTTGAGCGAACTATGCTCATAGTAGCAGAGCCGTGTATATTTATAGCCGTACCTCCTACCCTGGTGCCACTCTTCTGAGGGAACTCTGATAAGCGTAATTAATCAAGTCATTAAGCTGGATGTGAATTGGATTCTGAAGATAATAAGAAAAAACACTGATGATCTGAGAATAGGTCCTAAAACTATGTTTTCCAGGATAATTTTTAAAAGTGTATCTGTGTCTTTCTTTAAAAATATAAAATAAAATGATACCTTTGTTCTGTTTTATTTTCATATCAATAATGCACATAGAAGTTTTCCAATCCCAAAATGGAAAATGGTGCGATAGAATGCAGGCTAGTAAGAATGAATGAAACACCACTCTGTAAGAAGAAGCAACCTACTACTAGGTTTCCACATGGCTTAAATTATATTAAACTTTTTTTGTCTTAAATGGGTTGGACAAGAATTTGTGAATGCTCCTGATTCCTTTTCTTTTTCCTCCTTTTTGGTTTGTTTGTATTACCATAAGTATTCTTTTGTTTTGTTTTGTTTTTTGTTTTTTTTGAGACAGAATCTTGCTTTGTCGCCAGGCTGGAGTGCAATGGTGCAATCTCAGCTCACTGCCTCCTCCACCTCCTGGGTTCAAGTGATTCTCCTGCCTCAGCCTCCCGAGTAGCTGGGATTACAGGGGTGCGCCACCACGCCCGGCTAATTTTTGCATTTTTAGTAGAGACAGGGTTTCAACATGTTGGCCAGGTTGGTCTCGATCTCTTAACCTCAGATGATCCGCCCACCCCGGCCTCCCAGAGTACTGGGATTACAGGCGTGAGTCACCATGTCCAGCTCTTTTTTTTTTTTAGACAGAGTTTTATTCTAGTGGCTCAGGCTGGAGTGCAATGGCTCTATCTCAGCTCATTGCAACCTCTACCTCCTGGGTTCAAGTGATTCTCCTGCCTCAGCCTCCTGAGTAGCTGGGATTACAGGAGCCTGCCACCACGCCCAGCTACTTTTTTGTATTTTTCGTAGAGACGGGGTTTCTCCATGTTGGTCAGGTTGATCTCGAACTCCTGACCTCAGGTGATCCACCCACCTTCGCTTCCAAAACTGCAAGGATTACAGGTGTGAGCCACAGTGCCCAGCCACCATAAATATTCTTGTAGAGCAAATGTGACTTTTCTCATTGACCATGTTCTCTTGAGATTCATTCTAGAAAACTGCTGTTTAAGTATTGTGTATTGGGTATGAATTATCCTGTATTGTTCATGACTCTGACTGCATTATCTTTCTTATTGTCAATGACTCTAAGTACCATTGTTAGTGAATTTGGCTAACAGCATTTGAAGCAGATGAGATTTTAGCTCTCGCCTTGATAGCTGCATTGGCTCAGTCTAAGCTAAAGCCTTATTTTCATTAAAGGGAGCAGACATGCTGAGGAAGAAGGTGCTATTTTTACATAGGGACTTTTTCTACTGAAACCACATGATAACACTATGCTGTTAAAATGATTTCAAGCATGCTGAGTTAGCTGAAGAAACAATATGCATGCTGCCAAAATCAAAGCAGTACTATTCTGAGCCTCCTCTCTAAGGTCCTCTAGCTCTCCTTGGTGGTCATGAAGAAGGGACTAGGAGAGGAGCTGGGGGGAATGTGTAAATTACAGGTAAGTTACAGTCAATTCTAGTTACCTAGAAGAGCTTATTCAAATTGTTGGTTATTGACATCAATCACTGATATAAGAAGTTTTATTAATTATATATTTGCATGTCACTGATATTTATTAAGTAATTGCTTTTATTGTAAATATATTTTTAAAGTAAAACCAGCATAAAACAGTATTATGACTAACTATAAAATGTTAGAAACAGGCCAGGCACACTTGCTCACACCTGTAATACTAGCACTTTGGGAGGCCAAGTTAGGAGGATCACTCCCACCCAGGAAATTGAGGCCAGTGTAGGCAACAGAACAAGACCTTGTCTCTCTGTTTTTTTTTTAGACAGTCTCACTCTGTCACCCAGGCAGGAGTGCAGTGGTGTGATCTCGGCTCACTGTAACCTCTGCCTCTCTGGTTCAAGTGATTCTTCTGCCTCAGCCTTCCAAGTAGCTGAGATTACAAGTGCAGGCCATGCCACTATGCCCAGCTAATTTTTTTGTATTTTTAGTAGAGATGGGGTTTCACCAGGTTGGCCAGGCTGGTCTCGAACTCCTGACCTCAGGTGATCCACCTGCCTTGGCCTCCCAAGGTTCTAGGATTACAGGCATAAGCCACCGTGCCTGGCTGTCCTTGTTTCTATTTTTTTTTTTTTTTTTGAGACGGAGTCTCGCTCTGTCGTCCAGGCTGGAGTGCATTGGCGCGCTGTCAGCTCACCGCAACCTCCGCCTCCAGGGTTCAAGCAATTCTCCTGCCTCAGCCTCCCAAGTAGCTGAGATTACAGGTGTGCACCACTACGCCCAGCTAATTTTTGTATTTTTAAGTAGAGACCAGTTTTACCATGTTGGTCAGGCTGGTCTCAAATCCCTGACCTCGTGATCCACCCGTCTCAGCCTCCCAAAGTGCTGAGATTACAGGCGTGAGCCGCCGGACCCGGCTGCTTGTCTTTGTTTTAAAAATAAAATATATTTTAAAAAAACAAGCAAAGAAGTTAGAAACAGAAAATTTTGACAGAAGCCCTCCAACTCTACTTAAAAAAAAAAAGCTATTAGTCTTTCTCTTCTTTCTTTTTTAGAGACAGAGTCTCACTCTGTCACCCATGCTGGAGTGTAGTGGTGTGATCATAGCTCACTGCAGCCTCAACTCCTAGACTCAAATGATCCTCCTGCCTTAGCCTAGGACTACAGGTACACACCACCACACCCGGCTAAGTTTTGTTTTGTTTTGTTTTTTTGAGATGGAGTCTTGCTCTGTTGCCCAGGCTGGAGTACAGTGGCACAATCTCGGCTCACTGCAACATCTGCCATTCAGGGTCAGGTGATTCTCCTGCCTCAGCCTCCCAAGTAGCTGGGATTACAGGTACCTACCACCTCGCCTGGCTACTTTTTGTAGTTTTTAGTTGAGACAGGGTTTCACCATCTTGGCCAGGCTGGTCTTGAACCCCTGACCTCGCCATCCACCTGCCTCGGCCTCCCAAAGTGATGGGATTACAGGCATGAGCCACCATGCCCGGCCCCAGCTAAGTTTTTTGTTTGTTTGTTTGTAGGAACAGGGCCTTGCTATGTTGCCCCGGTCTTGAACTCCTAGCTTCAAGCAATCCTCCCTCTTTGGCCTCCCAAAGTGTTGGGATTACAGGCGTAAGCCACCATGCCCATCCTCAATGCTATTATTAACATAATTTACCATGATTATTACTATTGCAGATTACCATTATTAAATATTATTATATGACAGGTCCTATATTAAGCATTTTACAAAATTATTTCATTAGTCCTCACAATAATATTGCAAAACAGCTGTTACATTCATTTGCAGATGACAATGCTTCCTTTGTGCCCCTGATAATAACTGTCATGCTGTAAATTATACTCAGCCAGAAAGTAACTGAGATGGGATTCAAGCTTAAGTATAAATATAGGAATATCTAGTTCTAAAGCCTGTGTTCTTTCACCAGGCCATGCAGCATCCCTGAGGATGACACATACAGGTAATAAGGAAACTGCACATACAGATTGCTCTAACACAGGGCTTTTAATTCTTCACTCTCCTCCTCCCAACCTGTCTTCAAAACAGTATAAATGAAAATAAGCTACAACACACCAAAAACAGAAAAATAAGTCTCCCTTGGTGGTCTTCAATTTGTACATGTAAATCACCATAAAATTTGGCTTCTCTTGTCCTCAAATACTGGAAGATTCTCTCCTCATACACCAGAATTTGAATCAACTCCTTGGTCACAGATGGATTAATACTTAACAGAAAAAAAATAGAGAAGCTATTGAACAGATAGAGATCTTAATATATAGGAGCTCACATCACCTCTCCCCTTCTAAGATGGAATTCCTTTTGTGGCAGACATTATTTCCCAGGGTCGAGTGCGCATTCGTGGATTTGGGAGAGGAGAGCACCACAGCTGCCTGACTGGGAAAGCCAGAGGTACAGTCACACAGCAGTGAATAGCTCTGGAATATGGCAAAAGGCAGGAAGATGTTACCAAAGTTAGTAGGCCCTGGATTTGGGGAGAAATTGGCAGAGTTTGGAGAAAGAGGAAATGAAAGATTTGGGGAGCAGCTGGAATATATATGGGAAATGGAGAGTTATGGAAAGAAAATTTTAAAACATTTACTGAGTGTTATTAATATAATCCCAACTCCTGAGTCATTTTCCTTAAAAATCTACAAAAAGGTGTTAACTGATGTTAAACAAATTTTGGAGACTGGACTAGTGTTTCCTTGCTAAGGTGGGGCCACAAGGTGGGTGGACTTTACATGTGTTATACTCTCAAGAATCATGAGATTTTGAAAATATTTGCAAAGATGTTAGTGTTGGGACTCAGAAAATGATACCCCAAAGTATGATGCTTTGATATGCTGAAGTACTTTGAACTAAAGAATCAGCTTCAGAACTAAGTTATCATTGATCTTCCCTCGTTCCCCTGTCTCTTGATCTCTATATCTCCTGAAATTCAGGGAGGGAAGTTCTTCCAGAAGGAACATAATTGTGTGAACCCCTCTCCCTGAAATCCACATTAACCAGAGATTAACTAGCAGGAGAAGAAACTAAAAGTCTCCACACCCAGATAGACTTTTTACCCATCCTTCTGAAGTTTGCTACCTCGAGACTTTAAGTGCATCACAAAACAATCTTTGTTCACACTGTAGTTCTTCCCCTTACCCTCCCATTTCTTGAGTCATCACCTCCCTCCCAAAAGCTCCAGTCCCTATTTCTTTCGGTAGCTCAAATGCAGATTTAAGCTTCAACCAGGCCAGGTGTGGTGGCTCTTGCCTGTAACCGCAGCACTTTGGGATGCCGAGGAAGATGGATCACCTGAGGCCAGGAGTTCGAGACCAGCCTGGCCAACATGGTGAAACCCCATCTCTACTAAAAACACAAAAATTAGCATAGTGGCTGGGGCCTGTAATCCCAGCTACTAGGGAGGCTGAGGCAGGAGTATTGTTTGAACCAGGGAGGTGAAGGTTGCAGTAAGCTGAGATTGGGCCACTATACTCCAGCCTGGGTGACAGAGCAAGACTCCATCTCAAGAAAAAAAAAAGTTTTGCCGGGCGTGATGGCTCACAATAGTAATCCCAGCACTTTGGGAGGCCAAGGTGGGCGGATCATGAGGTCAAGAGTTCAAGAACAGGCTGGCCAACATGGTGAAACCCTGTCTCTACTAAAAATACAAAAAATTGGCCGTTCACAGTGGCTCATGCCTATAATCCCAGCACTTTGGGAGGCCGAGGAGGGTGGATCACAAGGTCAGGAGATCAAGACCATCCTGGCCAACATGGGGAAACCCCGTCTCTACTAAAAATACAAAAAAGTTAACTAGCGTAGTGGCGCACACCTGTAGTCCCAGCTACTCGGGAGGCTGAGGCAGGAGAACTGCTCGAACCCAGGAGGCTGAAATTGCAGTGAGCCGAGATTACGCCACTGTGCTACAGCCTGGGTGACAGTGTGGGACTCTGTCTAAAAATAAAAATAAAAAAAAAAAACAAAAAATTAGCCAGGTGTAGTGGTGCATGCCTGTAATCCCAGCTACTTGGAAGGCAAAGGTAGGAGAATTGCTTAAACCCAGTGGCAGAGGTTGCAGTGAGCTAACATCATGCCACTGCATTCCAGCCTGGGCATCAGAATGAGACTGTGTCTCAAAAAAAAAAAAAACTTTCAACCATCTAGCCCTTCTTTGAGTCTTTTACTATGTGGGACCCCCTTGCATATGCATGTGTTAATTTGTATGCTTTTTTCCTGTTAATCTGTCTACTGTCAAGTTGATTCCAGAGACTCAAATTATCAAACTTCAGAGGATAAAAGGAAAGGTCCCATTGCCTCTATATCAGGAAAAAAAAAAAAAAAAAAGTGATCCATATAATGTGAAAGCCTGGAATGAGACTTAAGGAATTCTGGCCTTTTAGGAAAGAGGGAAGCCCAGTGGCATTTAGCAAGCTCTGCACCTGTGCAGAAAGGAGTGGATTCCCTACGAGATGAGTAAACACTTGCCCCAGCAAATCCTTGTGACAGTGGTCATGGTGGAAGGTGGGAGAAAGCCTTCTGCTTTCTCGGAAGACCTTCTCTTTGGGCCTTCTTTTTGTGGCAAGAGAAAAAAAATTACTGTTATCAGCATTTCTCTAGGACATACCAATCTGTGATAAAAATAAAGTCATGATAACATTGACAAAACAATATTTCACTGTACAGAATTCACCACTGTACAGAAAAACCCACCCCCACCTCAAATTCTTAGTTGCTTTAGCTAGATGTCTTTAAAATAATGTTTTCTCAGGCCGGGTACAGTGGCTAACACCAGTAATCCCAGCACTTTGGGAAGCCGAGGCAAGTGGATCACTTGAGGTCAGGAGTTAAGAGAACAGCCTGTCTCTACTAAAAATACAAAAATTAGATGGGTGTGGTGGTGTGCACCTGTAATCCCAGCTACTCTGGAGGCTGAAGCAGGAGAATTTTTTGAACCTGGGAGGTGAAGGTTGCAGTGAGCTGAGATCGCACCATTGCACTCCAGCCTGGAGCAAAATTCTGTGTCAAAAATAAATAAATAAAGTGTTGTTTTCTTTAAGGTCTTGAAGAAACCCTTTCGGTCCCCATGACCACCACCATTCTACTCCTCTCCAGCTCTGGGTCCTTGTGGTGGGATTTATTGCTAAAGTCACCTAACGTGTAAATGATTTTATGAAAACTGATCTTTGCAAACTCATGCTTAACAGGTATTTAAAACAGATTTCTCAGTCTGTCTTCATTCATAGTTAATCACAGAACAATTTTGATTGATCTTAATTTCATATGAAGTAACGGATATAGTTAGGGAAAGTCTTAAAAATAAGGATGAGTTTAGCAGAGATTTATAAAAAATGTCATTTCACAGTAAATGCCAGAAATTGCAATAATTTCTATGTCTTAGTTTCTCAGGGATTGATTCTAATGGTTTTTAAGCATCTCCACAGTCACTTATTTCCCAAAAAAGACCTCTGGAAGATTCGGCTGGGTGCGGTGGCTCACACCTGCAATCCCAGCACTTTGGGAGGCCAAGGTGAGCACATCACAAAGTCAGGAGTTCGAGACCAGCCTGACTAACACGGTCAAACCCCTATCTCTAATAAAAATACAAAAATTAGCCAGGTGTGGTGGCAAGTGCCTGGAGTCCCAGCTACTTGGGAGGCTGAGGCAGGAGAATGGCTTGAACCCGGGAGGTGGAGGTTCACGCCACTGCACACCAGCCTGGCAACAGAGCAAGGCTCTGTCTCAAAAGGAAAGAAAAGAAAATTCATCATAGATTTTATTTATATTTGGCGAATTTTTTTTTCCATTTTTTTGAGGCAGGGTCTTGCTCCGCCACCCATGCTAAAGTGCAGTGGTGAGATCCTGGCTCACTGCAACGACTACAACCTTGGTCTTGTTGGTTCAAGCAATCCTCTTGCCTCAGTCTCCTAAGTAGCTGGGACTATAGGCACACACCACCGGGCCTGCTTAATTTTTGTATTTTTTATGATGTTTCACCATGTTGTCCAGGCTGGTCTTGAACTTCTGGGCTCAAGTGATCCACGCGCCTCAGCCTCCCAAAGTGCTAGGATTACAATCATGAGCCACCATGCCTGGCATGAAAATTTTAAGTTTTTCTTCTCGGCAAATATTCAAGAAAATGACTGAATTGCCACAAATATTGGCATCCTCTGATCCACTGCCTAGAGTGAGCATCCAGATCTTGGTAAAGATGATGGAATTACAGCATTCCCCTTTTCATTTCTTCTAGCAACATAAGAACAACATTTTTGGTCATTTTGAAAGTTATATCTACCTAGTAGTTTGAATTTTCATCTCTTGGTTATAGTCTAATATTTTATGTAAAACTTTCTAGTAACTAATGAGTAAATTTTAATAAAACCACAACTTCAGGAAAAGGTATTTAGGTAATTACTAAACTATATCACTGACATAGTATTTTATTTTCTAGATGTATTTTTAGTTTTGGGGTTTTTTTTCTTTTTGAGACAGAATTTCACTCTTGTTGCCCCGGGTGGAGTGCAATGGCACGATCTTGGCTTGCAGCAACCTCCACCTCCCGGGTTCAAGCAATTCTTCTCACTCAGCCTCCTGAGTAGCTGGGATTACAGGCGCACACCACCACGCCTGGATAATTTTTGTAGTTTTAGTAGATACGGGGTTTCACCACGTTGACCAGGCTGCTCTTGAACTCCGGACCTCAGCTGATCCGCCCACCTCGGCCTCCCAATGGGCTGCGATTAAAGGTATGAGCCACCACGCAGACCTATTTTTAGTTTTAAAGCAATAAACAATTTTAAAAGAATAAGTTTCTACTTTAAAGATAGTATTCAAATTCAATAAAATATTTCACATATGAACCAAAATTTGCAGTTAACAAAATAAAAAAAGTGGTTGCATCAAATGGCAGAATTGAAGTAATTTAAGTCCTGTTTCTTCATATTTATTTATTTACTGAGACGAAGTCTCACTCTGTCATCCAGGCTGGAGTGCAGTGGCACGATCTTGGCTCACTGCAGCCTCCATCTCCCGGGTTCAAGTGATTCTCCTGTCTTGGCCTCCCGAGTAGCTGGGATTACAGGCGCATGCTGCCATGCCCCGCTATCTTCATCTTTAAAATTGTTGTGCTATCGTTATTTACTACTCATCACAATTTTAAATGCAGAAATATGAAGGACCACAGGCATCAGAGGTCTTACTATCAAAACACACTTGTGACGTTGAGCCCATGTGCGTCAAAGGCTAATTGGGTAAGTGGGAGTTCTCTGAATTCATTTCTACTAGAATACAATGTTTATGAAAGGAAATGTGATAAAAATGTGCTAATTTGAAGCTTATTTATATATTAAAACTCAACAGAAACTGCAGCAATTGTTTAGAATTTCGACCAAGAAGACATTTTTTTCAGGGGGGACGCTTTTATCAGTGACATTGCTTACAATTGCAGAGAATGGTGATAATGAAAAGCAGACCAACTCTTCGTTGGCTTTATTATAGTTTCTAATTTCTCTAGACGAGGTTCCTTCTTATTGTCCACGCTGGGGGGTGGATCGCTCCCTGGTTGGCCCTTGATAAGCCGCTGGTGAGTCGCATCCTTCAGCGTGTTTGCCTCAAGGATTTCTGCAACAAGGAAATGGCAGATAATTTTGAAATTAAAAGTTATAATAAATACGAGTGTATGTAAAATAATTTTTTTAAAGGTGGGGCAAAGGGAGTAATTTAGTGACGAAAAATCAAAAGAGAATATTTTCTCCGTTTTTAACATTTTAATTATGAGCCAAGTTTTTGTGAGGAGTCTTTACATATGTATTATAAGCACCCTGTGTAAGGCAAATGCTCCCTTTGACTAAGCAGCATTCTCCAGTGTAAAATTGAATGGGTTGGTGTAGAATTATCTTGAAGGCCCTTTCAGATCTAACAATCTGTGATATCTATTATGTTTCTTGTGAATGAAAGAATAAACTACCTTCGCCCCATGCCGTGTCCTACACAGTTCCCTCTTTCCCGACCTCAGGGGTTTCCTTGGAGAGGAGATTAAACCTTCACATCTTTCTGCACCCCTGTAATCTCTACACTGGAAAGATGTGAGGGCCTGGACAAAGTAGCAAAAGAAACAGAAAACAAACCTTAAATATTAATGTATTTTCCGGGTCTTTGTGAGCCTAAGGGAGTCCACGGACAGGAGGGTGGCCCCGGAATGGATCCCATTTCTTATGCAGTGGAAGATCTCAGGGACAGTCTGAGGACAAACAAAGGGAACCAACATCGTTCTGCATAAAAATGACAATTGAGAGCTATCTCCTTTGTGAGAAAAAGGAGCTCTGAAAAGATTTTGCACGTGGAAAAACAAATTTTGACTCTACTCTTTCTGAAAATTAGTTTTTGTCCTTGGAAAATGTGTGTGTGTGTGTGTGTGTGTGTGTGTGTGTGTGTGTGTGTGTGTGCGCGCGTGAGCTTGTGTGTTACCATGCTGTGCGAAAGACACATCCTTGAGGATGCCCTGAGAGGATGCAAAAGTGTGCCTTCACCTCATTCTGGCAAGGAAAACTGGAGGTGGTTGAAACTCAGGGTGGCAAAGCCGACCTTCAGCTCTGGCTGCAGGTTTTATGATGCTGCTCTTGACATAGTAACTTAAACTTTAGAAAACATCCTGGGGAGACTTCTGGGTCCTACTGATTGCGCAGATTCCAGGAAGAGCAAGATGACACCTAGGTTAACACAAGGTCCTCGTATAGTTTTCTTTCCTTCCTCTTCTGCTTTTTTTTCTCTTCCTCCTAATTTTCAAAAATTATGACGTACAGAAAACAAAACGTAATAGATTAACGAACCTCTGTGTTCTCATCACCAATTCACAAACTGTGGACAAACTTATATCTCCCACGACCCATCCCCCGCCACCACATAACGTTAAAGAAAATTCTATGCCAAACCAAAAAAAGAAAAAGAAAATTCTATGCCATATATGATTTCATTTTTGACTAAAAAAATGACTTTTACATAACCACAATATTCTTATCTTACCCAAAATAATTAATAGTAATTCCTCAACACCATTGTAGGAGACACGATATGCCACTCCACGATATGCCTTTTTGGCATAAGGATTATTTTGAGAAACAGCAACCACAAGTGAAGCTCTAAAAAGAAAGTAGAAATTACCATTTTGTTAAGAGAGATTTACATTTATAAAGCAAATCTCCATTTGTAAGGGTGTCTCCTCCATATCAGGAAGAGGAGGATGACAAAATTACAAAAAAAACTCTTGTCAATGGGAAAGTCACTGATTTCAACCATCATAATAAACCTTACCCTTGTTTATCATGCTTTTCCCAGTTACCTCCCCAGAACTGGTCCCAACACACTTCTTTCTCTGTTTCAGCAGAGGATAATAGTTAAGCCTGAATTCAGAGGGGCTTAAATTTATTTTGTTGAGACAGGAAGGTATACATATTGTTACTAAACTGATATTTGTTTATCCCTTGTTAATCTCTATTGTTACAGGGGTGCATTCCAATTAAGAACTCAGAAGGGTAGAAAGTTACTTTTCCTCCTCTACACCATCAAGCATCTTGTCAATGCATTTTCAATTAGCTTATAACTGTCTTTTTGTGTTTTTTTTAGACCAGGTTGGAGTGCACTGGCGCCATCTCAGCTCCCTGCAGCTCAAACTCATGGGCTTATGCCATCCTGCTACCTCAGCCTCCCCAGCAGCTGGGACTACCAGCAGCTATGCACCGCCATGCCCAGCTAATTTTTAAATTTTTCTTTTGTAGAGACAGGAGTTTTCCTACTTTGATGAGGCTAGTTTTGAACTCCTAGCCTCGAACTATCCTGCCTTGGCCTCCCAGAATGCTGAGATTACCAGTGTCCCAGGGGCTACCGAGCCTGGACTGTTTTTTGGTTTTTTTCTTAATACATTTTGTTGTTTGAATCAGGATCCAAATAAGGTTCAAACAATGTGAATTGTTGATCTTTCTTATGTCTCTTTTAGTTTATAGGTTGGTTCCCTTTCCATCTCTTCTTCCCCATTGGGGTGAGTTTTCCTAAAGAAGGCTTACACCGAGGAAGTATACATAAAAACAGCGCTAATATTTAACAGCACCTTGAAAAAATAAAATGAATTTAAAAAGATAAAACAGCACTAATAATTATAAATGTAGTAATAATTACTTGATACAACATAAACTTTTAATCAGTGCTATATGAAGTAATTTACACATACTAACTCTTCCATCCTCACAACAACTCTGTGAGTTAGATTCTACTGTTTCCCAATTTCAAAGTTGAGGAACTGGGGGTGTTACTGACAGCAAATCCTTATGGGTCTACAGAAATCTCAGTTCTTGCCTCCTCAGAAGAAAGAATTCAACTGAGGGGCATAAGGCAGAAGAAGAGACGAAGGCAAGTTGTAGAGTGGGAGTGGAAGTTCATTAAAAAGTTTTAGGCCAGACAGTGGCTCACGCCTGTAATCCCAGCACTTTGGGAGGCCAAGGAGGGCAGATCACCTGAGGTCGAGAGTTCAAGACCAGCCTGACCAACATGGAGAAACCCCATATCTACTAAAAATACAAAAATTAGCCAGGCGTGGTAGCACATGCCTGTAATCCCAGCTATTTGGGAGGCTGAGGCAGGAGAATCACTTGAACCTGGGAGGTAGTTGTACTCTAGCCTGAGTGACAGAGTGAAACTCCATCTCAAAAAAAAAAAAAAAAAAAAAAGCTCTAGAGCAGGAGTGAAAAGAAAGCAAAGTACACTTGGAAGAGGGCCAAACAGGCCACTTGAGAAATCAAGTGCATGGTTTGACCTTTTGACCTGGGGTTTTATACAAGTACTAGTG
>CAUYQU010078822.1:0-25878 GCA_963574635.1 Cheracebus regulus
TGGCTCCTCTGCCGGGAATCTCCCGGTCTGTGGGCTACAAAAATTCGTCGGAAAGTGCGGCGTCCACTCGTTCTCTGCGCTTTCACTGGGAGCTACATTCCTGAGCTGTTGCTAATCGGCCATCTTGGATCTCTCTCCCTCTTTTTCTTGCTGGACTAGTAGTATTCCACAGAACAGACATACCACAGTTTGTTCATTCACCCGTTGATGGTCATTTGAATTGTTTCCCATTGTTAATGATTATAAAACTATTTGCATACAGGTTTTAATATGGACATATGTTGTCACTAGGTAAATAGGAGTGGGACTGCTGGATCATATGGTAAGCATATATTTAACTTTATAAGAAACTGCCAAACTGTTTTCCAAAGTGGCTGGCCCATTTGGCATTCCCACTGTGTCTATAACAGTGCCCTCATTGGCACTCATAAGATCTCCATCTGAGGATGCTGAAGTTCTATTTCTATTGCTCCAACATGCAGGAAGTCAGGTATGTCCAGAGATAGAATTTGAGGCCTCTGGAAATAGTAATTTTCCTGTCCCTGTGGTTGTCCAAGCAGGGGCTGGCCAACTGCTAGTCAGGGATGTGATCAAGGACCAGACAGCTGGGCCTTCCAGAACTCTTCCAACTCTGTTTTCTCTGATGCTATGAATATGAATGTCACCCTAGCCAGCAGATAGACCCCACCCTCCCACATTTCTTACCACTTGACTAAATAGACAAATGTGCATCTTGGTGTTTGATGTCTTTATCAGTTTGACTGATGTGTTTCAGTGAGTCAATATTTTTCATGCAGTCCATTGGATCTCTTAGCAGTTTTTTCAAAGCAGTAGTAATGACCTTCCCACATTCTTTTGATCTGTTCTGGGCTGTAAGTATTTTGCTCTGATGCTCTCTGCTTTAGCTTCTCCATCTTGGGATAAGAGAACCCAGCCAGTCCTTGGAATACTGCAGAGTACCCCAAGAATAGAAGAAATAACTGAGCAGTGAAGCAGGTGATCACGACCAGAAAGACAGCATTGACTCTGTCCTCTTTGTGGTGAGTTCTGGCATCTGATAGGTCTGAATTTGGATTCTGAATGTTACTAGCTGTGTGACTCTGAACAAGTCACTTAACCTCTTTGAATCTTGGTAAAATGGGCGTTCTCTGCAAAGGATTAGAATTCATGGAGGTAAAGCACCTTACATACAGTGTACACCCTCTGGGAAGCATTATTTTGGCTTTTACTGTCCCTGAATCTCCTCTCTCTTTCTACTACTGCTGCTACTACTACTACTACTATTACTTAAAGAGACTTTGATAATCTCTGGATAGTCCTGGGGAGTAGCACTAGACATAGAGCAAAGACCAGCATCCAGAGCCCAGGTTAGAGTGAGAAACGTGACAGGCAGAGCCAGGTAGGGAAGGGTCTGCCAAGGTGACCCAGGGGAAGTGACCCAGGAGCCGGCATTGAGAAGATTAGTACCTCATGGGGAAGCCAGTCTGAGATTCCAGACCTGGAACCATTCCCGATGCTGTCTCTGATCTCTGGGCCTAGGACACATTTCTAGCTACAGGATTCACATGTCTGTCTCCTGGAGTGCCTGGACTCCTCTCTGCTATTTTGGGATTCTGGGAAAAGACTTACCCTAAACACTTTGAGGACACTCGTACCGATAGCACAAAGGTAACAGAGCACTTCTGAGATGCTTTAACTTTAAAACCCAGAGGCAGTGGGCAGATAGGGCTGAGCCCTATTGACCAGTCTTTGCAGATAAATTAACAACCGTTAATAACTGTGCATTTTGTTCCTAAAGAGATTTCCCTAGACCAGGTCTTTATCATCTCTGAGAAAACAGAAAAAACGAAGTGAGTATGCTCTCACCTTGAGAAGCGTCTAAGTTCTCTAAACCAGCATAGCTGGTTTCCCACCTCCCATTTTTGCCCCCGGGTCCTCCCATCTCATCCCTCTATCCAGGCACTCTCACCTTTCCTAGGTTTGGGAGACAAACTAATTCACTTACTCTCCCAGCCATGTAGTAGGCCAGGATCATGGCTTCCAGCCCAGAACTACGCCACAAAGGAGCCAAGAGTTGAGTGAGCAGTGGATGTGTCTCCTTCCTAGCCCTGACCTGTTCAGGATCTGGAGATGGATGGGAGAGTATGCATCTGCTCAAAGCACCTGGAGGAGAGCACACCTGACTTGGATCTCAGCCACATTGTGTCCCAGTCATGGAAACCTGGGCAAGTGGTGACTTCTCCTATACTCAGTGTACGAACCATTCGTGTATGAAATGAAGGCAATAACACTCCCTCAAAAGATTATTTTGGGGATTAGTGATTAGACATAAAAAGCACCTGGCACATACTAGGCACTTACTACACCAGATCCACTTTTATTATTCTTGTCTTCCTTCTTTTTATAAGGATTAGCTAAGCAAATCCACTTGAAATTCTAGCACCCATGTCACCAGATTCTCAGGTGTGTACAACTGGGAAGGAAGAGAAGTGCTGGGCTTGGGAAGGGTTGGGCTCATAAGCATGGGCTCTCTTCTATTCTCATGGTCTGTATAGGGGAATAAACAGGTTCTTTGCTTTTTATCAAGTCTATCCTCGGAGGGCAGCCTTGGAGTGACAGATGAGTTAGAATTGAAATCATTCAATGTCACTTTTCAGCAACTTGACTTTAAAAACATCTTTTAAGGGGGAAGTTAAAGCAGGTGGATGATTCTGCATAATTATTATGAATATCTGGTTATAGACATCATTTCTCTGGCACTCCCAATGTTCCCTCCCCCTCCCACACCCATCCCAAGCCATGGAAAATCAGGAGTTGGCCTTGAACACCATGTTCTGCCTCTGCCCGCAGCTCACAGGTGATACCTGTTTGCAGGAGAAACAGAAGAGTCTAGTTTCCAAGACTGTCAATCTGGAAACCAAGCCATTTTCTAAAAAGATTGGAAACAGTATCTCAACAACTTGCAGCTAGCCATGAAGGCCTTGGCCTCCAGAAAGGCTCTCACATTACAAACCTTGATAGAAACCACTTGCGTGGGAGCTTGGAGAGACAAGGCCCAGGTCACTTTGTTCCTGCTATGGCAATCTGGATGGGAGGCAGAGCTGTCTCCAGATGCAACCTCAAATACCACCCCAGTTAGCAAGCTGGCCCCGCAGCATGGGCTGCTTCTTCCAAACCAGCCACCTCCCTCTGCCCTAACTCTCCACCCCATCTCTGTTTTCAATCACCACATTAAAAATCAAGCTCAGTTCTTCTGTTGGGTTTTTGGAGTTGATCCAGATGAAATAGCACACTTTGCATACAAAAAAAAAAGGGAAGATGGTAGAAAGGAGTTAGGCAGAACTCAGGGAACACCATCTCTGTGTGTCTCATGGTTCTAGGATCAGGTTCACTGAGACTCAGGTCCTCTGAGATCCCCTGATAGGCTCAAGATGGAAGAAAGATGACAATAGAAAGCAAAGTGTAGGGGAACACTTGAAAGAAGGCTCAGTCATGGGAGTCACATATGTGGACAAGCTATCAGACCGTGGAGGAAGACCTTATAGACCAAACCAAACCACCCAACCAAACAGAACAAAAGAAGCAGGTTAATGGGGGCATTGAGCCCCTCAAATCAGGCACACCCAAGGCATGCTCTACATCTTCCCCGGACACGTGATCTGACAAATTCCTTTCAGTGCTAAGTTGCCTTGAGTTGGGATTCTGTCACTTACAAACACAAAAGCTCCAGCTGTAGACTAAGTCATCTGCCCAAGGTCACACTGAGTCAGGAGCACATCGGGCCTATCAACCGAGGCCTGTCTGATCCAAAGCCATACTTGTTTCCCTTCTCCACGTGGCCTTCCATGTGTCTCCTCCCAGTGCCAAGTTCATCTGCAACTCCATCAAGGCAGTAGGGAAATAAAGAATTTTGTTCAATAATAAAGTGTGCCAAGAATTGTTCTAGGTGTTGGGGTTACAGCAATGAGAAAGACAGCAAAAGATATGGCTAAGGGGGGAGCAAGTTTGTGAACAGACTGGACTGAAGGAGGAGAGGGAGAAGGCAGGAGAAAGCAGGCATGAGAGCCATGTTCTGTGGCGTCAGTTATGGAGGTCTCTCCTCCCTGGCACAAGGAGAGTTGAGGGCACTACCCTCTGAGAAAGTGTATCCACTTAATTTTTGCCAGCATAATTTTCCTCAGATTTCTAGCTTAGCAGATACAGTGTATGTATGCCCTTGGGCTGACCATGTTCAAGTTCTGCAAGATAAAGGATAGAGCTTAACTTCAAGACCCGGCCTCTCACACTTAGTCCTACTACATAGATGAGGCCACTGAGGCTCAGGTTAATAGCAATGACTAGCCATGCCTACCTCCCTGTCCCTGTATTGAATGAGAGAGCAGATTAAACAGAAAAAGGTAAAAGCACTACATAAATGTAAGATGCTTTGATTCAAGGAGGCAGAAGCTAAGGTATCTCTTGGGTTGAATCACCTGTTTGCTGCGCTCTGGGTAGAATGTGGGACTCTGATTGCCACACAGCAAATTTCTATAAATTCCTATTTGATGAAGGGTCAGTAATAGTGACAAGCCAAGATGAGCTCTTTTCCATTATATAAAGATTATTGTCACCTCAAGAAAAAAACGCAGGGATTCTAAAATGCTAACACCTAGCCTATCTAACGCCTACCTTAAAATTAGGAAAACAGGTTATAATCAGAGCCTCCAATGGCAGGTGCTCCCCAGAAGGACATCTAGAAGGAAAGAGGAAAAGAGTTAAGATATATTCTCATTTAGTAAGTCAAGTTTGTGAACCTGAAAATATTAAGACCTTTGGGGGTGTATTAGTAAGGGTTTGGGGTTGCAAATAATAGACATGAACTGAGGGTCATTCTGCTAATTTCTTGCTCAGAAAAGGAATTTAGTGGAACAACATTGGGTAGTTACAGAATCAACAGGAAGGACAAAGAATCCCACTCTTCAGGGAGAACAGTCACAGTCATGCCCTAGAAAGCTGCCTAGGGTGCCATTCCCACCACCACTTGATCTGAGACACTGCCTCTTCCAGCATTGTGTCACTACCATTAGACCCTGGATTCTGGGTGTTACTACTGGCAGAATGAGTCCTACGCCATTCCTGATTCTTTTTGTCAAACCTCTTGAGACTCAAAGTCCTCTAGTGAAGGCATCTGGTAGACTTGTATTAGGTCACATGACTATGGCCTCACCTCCAAGATTACTGGAGAATGAGTCTAACCCTCAGAGCTTACTCTGTAGGGTGGAGTAAACTGCTTCCCACCTGGACTCACACAATGGTGAACTCTCTTAGTGTAGAAGAGATTCAGATGACAGGCAGCCAACATGGCAACTAGTGTCCCTGCAATGTATCTTTTCATTAATTTCTCTATTCCTCTGCAGGGTTACAACCAAACAAGCCCTACCAGGAGGGAATCGATCCTCTTCAAAAAAAAAAAAAAAAAAAAAAAAAAAACAAAGAAAGAAAAAGAAGAGAAGGGAAAGGGAAAAGGAAAGGGGAAGGGAAAAAGAAAATATCTGGTTGAGAAAACTCCATCTGACACTGATTGCATAGTCTCGTGACTTTTAGAGAGAGAGATTTAGGCATCTTACTCTGTTCTCTTCAGCAGATGGACACTGAAGGCTAGAAACCTTCCCAGCACCAGCAGCCTTTCACCAGATTGCCATTCAGTCTTGGAGAGACTCAGTCTGGTCTGGTCCGCCCTACCCAACCTCCAGCTTCATCTTATGCTATCCAGCTCACTTGCCCTAATCCTTCAAGTTTCTCACCCCAATCTCTCAGCTTCCTGCCCCATCCTGTTCCTCCCCTCTAGCACACAGCCAAGACCCAAATGAAATCTAGAATTGTAACAAGTGCCTGATAATGGAGGCACACAATATGAGGGCCAGGGTAGCTAGAGAGCAGGCTCCACTCTCATTCCAGCATGGAAACGCCACACCAATGCATCTTCCTGTTTTTAACTAGATAGCTCTGCCTACTCTGGCTAACATGCCTAGTAGCCAGAAACCAAATGCCAAAATGTCCCATCCTGAGCCTTGTGCCTGCACCCACCAAAACAAGTCTTTCTGGGCTGTCCAGAAGATTCCAGATCTTGAACAAAAGAGTCTCACAGCTCCAGGCTTTGCATGGTGACTCATTCCTTGTGGACAAGTTAAACTTCCCTTTGGGAGAGAGAGCTAAGCTACAGGTACCCCAAGCCCAGTTCCAAAAGCCCTCCAGGAACAGGGCTCAGAGGGAGTCAGGGAAAGTGGAGACAGGGTGGCAGGGCTGGGAGGGTGCCATAGGACAGGAAATTAGCTTCTGCCCTTCGGTTAGTTTCCAGGAGTGATTCCTTCCAGCCAGACTGAATGGGATGCACACAGCTGCCTCCCTGATGGGGTTTCAATGTTTACTTCCTCTCCAAAGCTGCAGCTGGAGAGGACAGACGTGCCAAAATGAAAACAGGACTAAGAATCTTTCTTCAACTTTCTTTCAGCCCAATTGAAGTAGAAAATGCAGTCAAAAAATAGAAAATAACGTATTGGCAATATTTGTAATTCAGCACAGAATTAGTCAATCATATTGCTTAGGAAATGTTTGTTTGGTTTTTACATGTCTAGAATCCTGGGAAGAAAATCTAGTTTATAGAGAGAGACAATAGAGACTTTGAGATTCTGATGGAAATGTCTTCTGAGTACTTTTAAAGTCTAAGTTAATGGTCTTGGTTCTATTTAAAATATGTGTGATTTCCTTATTAAAGAAGAAATATCTGTTTGTTGTAGTAAAAAAATCAAAATTCAATTAATAGAAAATCTTTTTCTATTTTTTCAGATGGAGTCTCGTTCTGTCACCCAGCCTGGAGTGCAGTGGCATGATCTCAGCTCACTGCAATCTCCACCTCCCAGGTTCAAGCGATTCTCCTGCCTCAGCCTACTGAGTAGCTGGAATCACAGGTGTGTGCCACCACACCCAGCTAATTGTTTTGTGCATGTGTATTTTTAGTAGACAGGGTTTCACCATGTTGGCCAGGATGGTCTCAATCTCCTGACCTTGTGATCAGTCACCCAAAGTATTGTGATTATAGGCATAAGCCACCACACTTGGCCAATGGAAAATCTTTTTAAAAATTCCTCCTCCCATTAGATATCCATACATTCCAGATTTTTTTCTATACATTTATTAATGCTTTGTTTTTATGAAAATTGACTTCTACATATTTTGTAATCTTTTTTTCTTTTCATTATGTCAATAACATATAATTTAGGTTGTTATTCTAAATGGATATATAGTGTATCATTATACTGGCACTCCATCAACTAGTCAACAAATCTCTATTACTATTTACTGTGTTTCCAATTTTTGGTATTATAAACAACATTCTAATAGGCACTCTATCTTGCATATGCAACTATGTGAATTGCCTGGTCATTTCTTTAGGATATATTCCTCAATGTGAAATTACCATATAATATTTATTAAATTTTGATATATATACCAAACTGCCTGCCAGTAGGGTCGGATCAAATTGCACTTCCCCAAGCCATGAATGCCTTTTCTCTGCTGCACTCACTATTATGGGTCTTGTCATTCTTTTCTGTATTTCTTAACTGTATCCAAGTTTATTTGATAACTGTTTTTATTTGCTTTGGTAAAAGTATCATGAGAGTTCTTTTTCTTTTGGTTGCATGTGTAAAATAAGATCAAACTTAATCATTGTCAGTTAATGAAAAAAAGAGTAGGAAGAGTAGGAAGGAGAGAAGGTAGAGTCCACTGAGGTAAGTAAACAAGAATTAGAAGTAAGTGTCTAAAAATATCAACATGTCCCCGCCCCAGGGAAAAAGGAAGCATTAGAAATATGCTCATCATCACTGATTATTAGAGAAATGCAAATCAAAACCACATTGAGATACCATCCCACGCCAGTTAGAATGGCGATCATTAAAAAATCTGCAGACAACAGATGCTGGAGAGGATGTGGAGAAATAGGAACACTTTTACACTGTTGGTGGGAGTGTAAACTAGTTGAACCATTGTGGAAGACAGTGTGGCAATTCCTCAAGGACCTAGAAATAGAAATTCCATTTGACTCAGCAATCCCATTACTGGGTATATACCCAAAGGATTATAAATCATTCTATTATAAAGACACATGCACATGTATGTTCATAGAGGCACTGTTTACAATAGCAAAGACCTGGAACCAACTCAAATGCCCATCGACAATAGACTGGACAAGGAAAATGGCACATATACACCATGGAATACTATGCAGCCATAAAAAACGATGAGTTTGGGTCCTTTGTAGGGAGACATGAATGAATCTGGAAACCATAATTCTCAGCAAACTGACACAAGAACAGAAAATCAAACACCACATGTTCTCACTCATAGACAGGTGTTGAACAATGAGAACACATGGACACAGGGAGGGGAGCATCACACACTGGGGTCTGTTGTGAGGGGCCAAGGGAGGGACAGCAGTGGGGGTTGGGGAAGTCGGAGAGGGATAACATGGGGAGAAATGCCGGATGTAAGTGATGGGGGAATGGAGGCAGCAAAACACATTGCCATGTGTGTGCCTATGCAACAATCCTGCATGATCTGCACATGTACCCCAGAACCTAAAGTACAATTAAAAAAAAAAAAAGAAATTGACTTTGGGTCAATTTCCTATGCCACTGGACCAAGAACTCTTTCAGTGCTATCCCAAATAGTGCAAAGACCTGGGCCACCGGCTCGTCTTGCACACCCATTTTTAAGCTGGAGGCTTCCAATTATATATAACATACAGATGGTATACATTTGAACAGAGTTGGATTGGCTCGGTCTGCAGAAAACCACCCAAGAACAATGTTGGAGATTCTGCTCAAATGTATACCGTCTGTATATAAAATACAGACGGTATACATTTGAGCAGAGTTGGATTGGCTCAGTTTGCAGAAAACCACCCAAGAAAAATGTTGGAGATTCTCAAAGGGATGAACCTGAGCTTAGCCCTCACCTGGTGTGTGACCCCAAGCCTTTCCACTGATGAGCAACTGCTGACAACATAACTAGAACTCCCAACCCCAAATAACCATAGATCTGTTGGGGCCCAGGTGAAAGAAATGATGACATTTTTGAAGTGCTCCTCATACGCTATTGGTTTCCTTTCTTTCACATTTACATGAATGATCTCTTTCAATTACCACAGCAAAGGTTTGAGGTAGACTGTATTATTTTTCCCACTCTGCAGATGGATGAGCTGAAGCTGAGACCACTGTGGCAAAGCCAGAATGTGATCCATGTCCTCTAACTCATGCCTTTACACTATTACCACCTGGAAGCGTTTGGAGTAACATGACTCACTTCTAATACTGACTCTCCAGCAAGAGCACAGTGGTGGCCAGATTTCTTCCTGCCTCACCAGATAAGAAAGAAAACAGTAATGGGGTGGAAATACCCAAATTCCCTCTGAGGTTCTGGGCATACGAGACAAGTTACATGTGCTTTCCTTCGTAGGGTAACAGACTCCAGAGCTTACAGGATTCCTGAGAGATGTTAATCGATCCCCATTAGGCAAATTGAATCTAAATAAATAACATCCACTCTGCGTCTTCCTGGAAAAACCCATCCCAGGCCCATATGGCTTCGGGCGAGTTGCTTAGAAATCACGAAGATCATGCCAAGATACAGGATTCTCAGGCGAGACACCAATCATTTGGTCTCCTCCTTTCCACCAGGAGGCTATGAGAAAGTCATGGCCACCAGATGTGGCTGAGGGCAAGAAAGCTGATTCCTGGCTGGGCTTTGCCACAAGCCTCCCTCTCCCCTGCTGTGTTCTGACACCCCTATGGGCTCACATCCACAGCAGCCTCTCCATGCTTCCGGTGGCCCATCTGCCTGGGCAGCAGGAATGGGAGGGGCATGACATGGAGACACAGACCATCTAGTGCTAAATGTTTGTTAAGGCTGAGTAGAGTCTGGTATGCTGGTTTGAGGGCTGCTGTCTGAAACATCAAAGTAATGAAAAACTTAAACGAACACGCCATTTGAAATGTTCTCCGAGGTGGATGAGCTCTAACAAGCAAAAACTGGAAGAACGACTCTGGTAGAGGAAATTCCATTAGACACTGATTCACGTTCTGGCTGCGCCACTGTGGTGTCCTCTCATGTGCCTCCCCACCACCCCACTCTCCCCATATTCTGTTGAATTTTCTGTCTTTAGCCAAAGCCTCTCTGAGCCTAAATGAGACCTGCCACTGGTGGAGCTTCAAAGCACTCCATCTCCCAGCATTCCCCACCTTCTTGAATTTCATTTATAAGATGGTAAAACACCGCCTCTACTCCCAAAAAGGCAAATGCCATGCAATTCATTCTCCAGCCTAGCAGGCCTTTCTCAGGCCATCTCACCTCACACACTCACCCTCCACCCCAGCTTCCTGCTGCCTAAGGAGCTTGAATCACACTGGATCCCCGATTCCGGGGAAGCTTGTCAGATACCTCCTTTTATCCCACACATTTACAGCAGCTGCCATCATCACCATGCCTTCAAACTCACATTCCAGGATAGGCATGGACCACAGATGTCCCAAAGCCACATCTGCTAATCCACAGATTCACACATCACATTGCAGGAACTCAATTACTTGGTGACTAAAGTCAAGCTCAGGAATCTCATCTCCTCCACATTCAGTAGATTCGCTATTCCTCACCCAACAAACTTCCTTATTCGTCCACTTCTCTAAGAACTTATAGGTCCCCCTTAGACCTCCATAACACCTAGGAGAGTTAGATGTCATCACTCTCACTGTATAGAAAAATAAATCAAGATTCAGAAAGATTGAGTGATTTGGCCAAGTTCATACATCAGGCTGGAGGCTGCCTGCTGAGATTCAAACTCATCTCTGTTGACAATCTATGCTCTGTCTAGCAATGACAGGCTGTAACACATGGGACTTACACAAGATTACACAATTGTTCAATAGGGTTAGGAAAGAGAAAGGACAGGGCCAGAGGAAGAGAGGAGCAGAGATGAGTTAAGAAGGTAGACTTATTGTCAGGGTAAAGAGTTGAAGTTTTACCTGACGGGCATTTAACCGTGGCAGTTTTTTAAGCAGAAAAGCAAAACTAGGGGGAGAAAGAAGTAAGTAGAAAAATTTCTCCAAAAATCATGTGTCTAGGTCCCTATCGCCAGTAAAGGTGTCCCTTAAGCCACTCAGAAGGGGTGGGATGCTTTCTCAGGAATCTAAGCTACTCCATGCCTGTGTGGTATGAAACCCCATGCAAATGCATTAAGTCTTCACCAGAGGCTCCCTGCCATGGGCCCTCCCTGTCTCCAGCTGCCCCAGGACAGCAGGGCTGCAGCAGTGGCTTGGTGAGAAGCTCTGGTTTGCAGCACAAAGCCTTGCACTCCCCCTGGATGGTTAGCCCTGACACCGTGCATAACTGTGGTTTCTATGGGAAAGGCCCTGGCTACCCACACCAGACCTTGAATGCAGGATGAATCCCACAGAATCTCCCATCTGAACTTGCATTAGGACTCAAATCCTGGGCTGATCCTGGCAGGGCTGGGCCTCCAGTCACAGATTAGCACAGAAGCCCCAGGAACTCAAAGCACCTGTAGGCCAGGATCACCATGGCTGGGAAGCCAGCATCCCCAGGTTCTCACTGGCCAAGTCAGATCTCTCTTCCCAGAAACCTTTTCATGGTGAATGGGACACTATGACCAGGAGTCAGGAAACCTGGGTTCTTATTCCAGGCCACTTACCAACCAGCTCTGCAGCCTTGAGCAAACCACTGGCCTTTGCCAGGTCTCCACTTTCTCATCTCAGGAATACACCACCAGCCCTTGATACTCTGCTGGACTTTTTGGAAGAACATGTAAGAGTATGGATGAGGAAATCATAGCCAACTTCCTGCTTGGTGGTATACCTGGAGAAGACATAGAGATGACAGATCGACAGACAGATAGACAAACAGATCATCTCCCAGATTTCCGGGAACAGTCCAGATGGCAAATGTTCTTCCTCAGTTTACTCGTAAGCATAGTTATACTTTTAAGATGGTGTGTCCTAATTTGTTGTGAGATAATAGAGACGATAATCCAATCCCAGGGAGATGGATAGAGCCTAGAGGGAGGACTAAGGGTGTGCACTCAGCCAACACAGCTCTACCTCTGCTGAGCTGTACGAACTTGGACTAGTTATTCAGTGTCTCTGGGCCTCATATCATCATCTGTAAAATGAGACTATTAATAGTTTTATCCAGTTGTGGGTACATAGTACCTAGCACATGCTTAGCCCTCAGTGAATGGTGGTTGGTGATATCAAAAAGGAATGCTGACTTCCAGGTTCTATCTGTGTCGCTCTGTCCTTCCACTCCTCCCCACCCCACACATCCAAAGTATATCTTGTAAGTGTGACCCTGCGTGTGCCTTGAAGGGTTTGACTCTCTTTTTCCTATGCCCTCCTCCTGGAGAAGAGCAGACCTGCTGAGGCAGCCAGCACAGAAACAGAGCTTGTGCCAACTCTAAGTGCCAGGGCTATAAAGGGCTCCTGGAGAGACAGCATAGGGAGCACAGCCCTGGAGGAGTGCACTGTCTCTCCAGCGTCCAACAACGAGCTTCTTGGTGTGGGGCTTTGTGGGGCACAGTTGCTGACCGTCACTCCCACAGACTTATACCACTGTCTATGCCATTTGTCAGCATGCAGGATGCCTTCATGTGGCTTCACCTGACTCTCTCAAGCCCTGGGGAACAAGGCTGCACCCTCCACATGAGAACAACCAGCTGAATGCACGGAGTCTGGTAAGATTCATAGCTGGAGTTCGCATCAGTCACCACCCCACCACCCTGCAAGGTTCTATTCTTCAATTCGACCAACTAACTTGTAACTGGGGACACAGCTCAAACATAGAGCCAGGAAAGGTCAAGGTTCCAAGCCACCTTCGAGACCATCTGATCCAATAACTTCATTGTCCTGATGGGAAAAGAAAATCCCAGCGAGGGGACTTTCCGAAGATCATACAGTTGGTGGAGTGGCTCAAGGGTCTAGGAGTAGCTAAGGCATCTTCACTCCCTTCACCTGGAACAAAACAGACCCACAAAGAGGGGGAGGTCTGCTGGTGGAGGGGAGTGATGCCAGTTGCATTTTGGGGGCTTCACAAGGGGTGGAGTGAGCACTGGACTGAGGGTTAGAAGACAAGGGTCCCCCACGTGTCTCTGCCTCAAATCAGCTGCGGCCCCGTGAGCTGTCTCTTCCCCTCTCTTTGAGTCACAGTTCTCTCTTACAGAATGGAGCCTCCCACCTGCCTCTCAGAATGGGTTCAAGAACCAGATGAAAATGTGTTTTGAAAATCCTAAGGCTCTGCATATGTACAACCAAATTCTGCCCATCTACACAGCCACTTTTAGCCATTGTCCCCGAGGCTCTAGAAGCCGGCAGAGGGGAGAGTTAGGTAAGCTCTCTAAGCACATCCAAGCCTGGGGGCTTCCCTCCGCAAAGGGGGCCCAGAGCACCAGGCTAAATCCATGTCACTGAAGCAGCGCTCAGGTTGTGTCTGAGCAGCTTTGATTTTAAAAGATTAGGAGGGAGGCCAGGTGGAAAGAAAAGTTGATGAGGCAGCATAGTCCTGCCCACAGTACCACACTGCCCTCTGCAGGGCACCTGTGAGAAGGCACCGTGACTACCTCGGTCAGGTTAATTGCGACTCCCCAGGGTCACAGATCAAGTGCCCTTCCTCCACGCAGTGCAAGCCCTCTCCAAGTGGAAACAGGGATGGGGGGCTGAACCCACCCTCAGCAGTCTGCTCTGTCTTCAAGCAGTGCAGGTCTTTCTCAGTGCCTGGCCCGAATCTTCCTCTTGTCCTGACGCCCACCACCTGCCAACCTGCCCTCCAAGGAGCCTGCCTTAGCGTCTCTTGCTTCTGACTCTAAAGCCAGGATTTAGAAGATTCTAGAAAACAGAACAGCCTTGGCTCCTGCTCATCTCACTGTACCCTCTCTTCTCCAGAAGAAGGAGGTTTCTCCATATGCTGGGTATATTTCAGTCCTTGGAGAAGCCCCTGCACTGAAGGAGACGTGTCCTGCCTGAATCAAGGGACAAGCCAGGGCCCTGCGGGTCTCAGTGACGAACTGAAAAGTCTGTGACTTTCACAAACATCAGACTCAGTCTCCACAAATGATCTGGGATTGGCTGAGAACACTCAGGGACCAGAGCCTGCCCTACAGCAACAAGGAATGTCCTCAAAGGCCTTCATGGCACCAGACCTTCCCCCTTCTCCATCCTCTCCCGGCTGTGTGGTTCAGAGTGGGGCACTCTGCAGCTGGCTGACCAGTCTCCAGGCATGGGCTCAGGCCACGCTCCCTGTGTGCCCTGTGCAGACCCGGGGAGCCACTGCAGCCGGCCTGGCCATGTGACGTGGGTGATTCACACATGCAGACGCCCAGACCAGCTTCTCCTTTCTTCCTCTCCCAGGCCATTACAAAAGGCACAGTCTCAGCACAGAGCTGCATTGTTCCCAGGGTCAGCAGAGGCTGGAATCTGAGGGAAATTAGGAAGACAGGGAGCCGGACGTGGGATGGTTTTCCATGCAGCGTATGCGCCTCGTGCAGGCCAAGCCCACTTCCTGTCTTGGCTCCAGCTCTGGAGCTCAAGTTTACATCTCCCTCCTTTAGAACCAACTTCAATTTAGGGTGTTAGCTTCTTTAATTTTCCACTCTCTGCACATGTGCATTTCTCTGAAAAATATGCAGGTGCTGTCCCTTTTTTCTCTCCAAGGCACATAGTTCTTTAGAGGCTGTAATATAAATTTGGAGTCCAGCAGCCTTTATCTTTGGGGGCATGCTTTATCCTTTGCCTTCTGCTCTCTACTCCTGACAAGACACGAAGCACAGACAGGCAGGTGTGTGACCAGAGATAGATGTGGGCAAGGCCAGGACTGTGGGGTGCAACGTGGGTGAATGGAAGCGAGAGGAGGCTGCCTCCTCTGTCAGCAGTGGAGGCAATACGGGGATCAGGACATTTGGCCATGACTGGGACAGTCAAGGATTTGGTAAATTATTCCAATTTTCCTATTCTCTAATTATGAAAATCTTAGACTCTGGGTAGGAAAAATAATTTCCTGATAAATAAACACTTTGAATCAGAAGAGCTTTTGGCAGCCCAGTGATCCCATTCTGATCACTTGAGCGGTAGCCCTTCCTCTACAGAAGGCCCACGGCCAGCAAGTGCATCTGTCCCACGGCTAAGCAGCTCAACTCATTAGAAAGAGCTTTGGATATCAGGTCAAAATCTGTCCCCCATGTCGTAGCCTGTAAAATTGGTCACCCTTTTCCACTCCTCCTTGTATCCATGCCCTCAACATGTGACTTTGCAGGGCTGATCTATGACTTGCTTTGACCAAATGTTATGTCATGCCATTACTGAGCCTAGACTTCAAGGACCTCACATACTTCCGCTCTCTTACTCTGAAACCTGTCACTGGCATGAGAACAAGATCAATATAATCTGCTAGAGGATAAACTAACACATAGAGGAGACTTCTGTCATCCCAGCGTAGGCCTTCCTAAGCTTAGACCAGACAGGCTACAGCCAACGTGACAGCCGACTGCAGATGCATGTATGAACCCTGGCTGAGACTGGCCATGCCTGGCCCAGGTCAGCAGAACCGCCCATCTGAGCCCAGCCCAAATTGCTGGCTCTCAGAATTATGAGATAAATAAATGTTGTCAATAAGTTTTGTAGAGTTTTGTTATGCAGAAAAGCTAAACCAGTGCACCCCATAATAGCCCTCTACAGCTATACAGAATAATCCTACAATTCCATGTCCCTGAGCACAGCACTTTAAATGGTGAAATATTTATCATTGCCTCTAAGCATCAGAATGACTCTTGGGGAGGTCATGCTACCAGCTCCTGTTTTAGAGGAAAATTACCCACCAAGACATCCTTCACCACTTCTTTTTCACTCACTCCAACCCAGGAGCTGCAAACACCTTGCAGTTGCCGTCAGCGTTCTTCTACAGTATCTTGCCCACTCATCGGGGCACTCTGACAGCCCCATAACCCTATAATCTGATCTTTCCAGCACATTTTGTTGAAAATTAAGAGCAATCGTAAGATTGAGATGAGGAGGACACTAAAGTACAATGAAAGTAGTTAAGTCAATTAGGTTTCTCAAAGCCACTTCTGACCCAAATCTGCCAAAACTGCCAAAAAGCCTCCAAAACAAAGTCCATAGCAGGTTTCACGTGGAGCCCCGGCTCTGTGGGTCACAGCAGGTGAGAGTGGTCAGGGGCTGCTGCTTCCAGCATTGGCCATGAGGAGCCAATGGCAAATGTGCTGAACTTAGTCTTGGGGCTGATGGGGAAGGTCACCACCCCCACCACAGGACACAAATCAGACCTATGGCAGCCTCCATTCGGAACCAGATGTGGAGGGAAGTCGTGCGGGAAATGGCTGCCATCTGTGGATTTTCTGGCTGAAGGTTTGACTGCAAAGTTTGCCAGTTTCAAACGAGCCCTTGCAGCTTGGCTTCCTGTTTTTCATTGGCGCTCCCTGTGTGTCACAGCACAATTATTCTGGGAGACGTACTCAAAATGGACATGGTCTCCAATTTTCTTTCCCTAATAACAGTGTGGGAAATAGGGGTGAGGGAGGCAGTGAGAGAGGAAAAACCCCAAACCTCAGAAAAGGATGAAAACACTTCTAAACTCAATTTCAGAAATAAGAAAATCAGAATCACCAAATCGCAGTACACAGCCCTCTACTCATTCAGTCCAGTCCACTATGGCCGAGCGGACTAGTGAAGAGGAGAAACCTCATGGACATGAGGAGTGCGAGTTCAACTTCATGGGATCAAGAATATTTTGAAATTTTCTTTCCTGAGAGTCTAAAAATCATCAGCCTGAGATGCAACAAGGTCGAATGGCTGGTGATAGGGTCCTGGAAAGGTGCCATCCACCAGCAATTATTTTTCAGCCACATACATGGCCTTAGCCATGGCTCAAAGCAGAATAAAGAAAGGGCAATTCTCTTCCAGGTCTTTTTTGTCTTCTACTGGACAAATTCATCAGCCCCAGTGCCCAAATCCATTCTTATTCATGGCCATGAAAGAAGCTGGAAGTCTAGAGAATGCATGTTTTAAAGGTCCTTGGAACTATCTTGCTTTTGGATTTGAGATGAAAAGAGTAGGATGTGTCTGTGTATGTGTGTCTATGCAGATGAGCCTGGATTTATCTAGGCTTTTATCCGTGTGTCTGAGTGTCTGAGTATAAATATTTGCATTTCTGAGAGTGCCAGCTAGTGTGCAAGCATGGGGTTACATAAATAAATATATGTATAACATGTACACTTGATAGAAATGCCTGTGTGAGCCCATGAATGTGCACACTTGCTGGCCAGCATGCACATGAAGTTGTTGTGTCTGTGTGTGCATGCACATGAGTGTGTGAACACCCCACATGTGTTGCACCAACATGTCTGCAATCTGTTTTCAAGGTGGTGTGGCATGAGTGTGCGTGCAAGTGCACACCTGCCTGTGAGAAGATGTCTGTGTGTGTACATGTCTGTCCGTGCAAGCAAGGCTATTGGTCTGTCCCCATCGCCATCTCCACCTCCCCCTCTGTGAGCCCACAGCAGCCTTTGTTTGCCTCCCTTTGGGATCTGCCAGCTAATGGCAGGAGTTCTTCTCCCAGGGAAACAACACTCCTCCCTGCTCATTTGTGTCTCATCAGAGGGCTAACTGGCCTGGAGGGGCTCCAGGCTCCAACCCGTAAATGGCAGCCCACTGTGGCAATGGACGACTTTCTTAATTGCCCGTGATGCTTGCGGATGCAGTGCAAACACAACGGTAGCTATTAGGCTGCCAGGCCTGAGGCAGGGTTACATTTTGCGCCCGTGTAAATTTAGTGTTCCTGGGAGTTGAGAGGCCAGAGTGGGTTGGAGCCACTGAGAGGCTGTTATTATGGCCTGGCATGAGCCTGCCGTTAGCTTCTTGAGACCCTGAGGCCATTTCACCACACTCCAGAATTGCAACTCCCCTCAACTTTCAAAACCAAGGACCCTGGGCAGCAATCCCCCACCACATACACACACACACACACACACACACACACACACTCTCTCTCTCTCTCTCTCTCATGCTTCTTCTTTCTCTGTCTCTGATTTCTTTTTCTTTCTGTCTCTTTCTCCCCACTTTATGGTTTTTCTCTCTCCCACTCTTCTCCTTCTTCTTTCCTCCCTTCTTTCTTCCTCCCTTCCTCTCCTCTCTCTTCCGCTCTCCTAGTCCATAAGCTCACAGCAGCAGACCTAAGCTGGACAGTGATCAGCATCACCTTCGTCCACCCAACTCCCAGCAGCAGCCTCTCTCCTTCTCCAGCCCAACCCCAGCCCATTCTATCCCTTTGGTCTCCATCCAGCCCATTCCTTCATCGCTCTGGGGCCCCACAGGAACATTTGTTATGTATACTAACTAAGGCTTTGGGGAGGCTGGAGGGCTTTAGCAAAGGGCTTTTTGTTTCTTTTGTTCCTCTCTGTTTGTCCCCTCATAGGTGCCCATGATAACCAGTGCTCAGTCTCTTGTTTTCCACCTTGGTGGATTCAGCTCACATGGGGGAAACCAAAGATCCAAAGACAGAGGGTGCACTCAACATCAATACGTCAAAGGGAAGGTGCCCAAGTGCAGGACTCCTCCACGGCTTAAGGCACAAAACTGCTCCTCCCTAGGCCCACATTGGAAGAACATGGACTTGAAGCCTCCAGTTATGGCCCTTGAAGGAATTTGGAGCAATGACAGAAGACTGTGATTTCCTCTTGAGAGGAGAAGTGGGCCAGGAAACAGTGGTAAGACACTGCTTATAAATAGCTTAAAATATCCTCATTAAAATAGTTCTTTAGAACATGTTGCTTGGCTCAAGGTTTACGGGTGAGTAAATGATGAGTGAGTAAACAAATGAGTGAATAAATGAATGACTAGAAGGCAATTACGTTCCCCTCCCTAGAGAATCCTAGGAATGAAAATCATACTAAATCTGTGGCATCAGCAGGGCTCTCCAACCAGAGGAAGCAGCAGTCCTCCAGTAGGTTCCCTCCCCTGGCTGCACCCAAGTTCCTTTCTTGTATTAAATGGTCTCCACTAATGATCCCAATTGATCTTCCCACCAACAAAGCATTGGAGATGAAACGGCTGTGACATGATGAGGATGAAGGCATTTCCAGTTCTTTCACAGTTTTCACCCAATGGGAACAACATCACCTTTGATCCTTCATCTCATCCAGGACCATGAGAGGCTCCCAGGTAACCCCACACAGCCGACTCGGGTGTAGCTGGAAGAGCATGGAACAGTAATGCAGATGCCTAATGCTTTTGTCCTTCTTTTGTCCACCTTGCCAGGTATAGGGGCACTTCCTGACTGACTGGGGAGGAAATATGAAAGTTCAGGTCCTTTGCATCTAGTTAGGACAAACTCAGAGGCATAACTTGCATTCCATCATGCCTCCATGAGTTTGTAAAGAAATTTCCTGCTTGCTTGACTTCTTCCCCTTCTCTTTCCTGCCTGCCCCACTCTCTTTCAAGTTTCTCCTGGGATCATTTCGTTAAAAAATCACTTGTGCACTAATACTCATCTCAAGGTCTACTTCTGGAAAACTGATCTTAAATAACAGAGTACTCAAACTAAAATGCCTACAAAAACCTGTTGTGAGGAAGTGTAGAAACCTCACACTCCACCCATCTTAGTTTGTTTTGTGCTTCTATAGCAATGCCACACACCAGGTAATTTATAATGAACAGAAATTTATTTAGCTTGTGGTTAAGTCCAAGGTCAAGGAGCCACATCTGGTGAGGGCCTTCTTGCTATATGATAACATGATGGAAGGCATCACATGTGTGCAAAAGACAGAGACAAGAGGGCCACACTCATCCTTTTTTAAGAAACCCATTCCCAAGATATTATTAATCCATACATAAGGGCTCTGCCTCTAACTATCTTTTGAAAGTCCCACCTCTCAACACTGCTGCATTGGGGATTAGGTTTCCAGCACATGAACCCTGGGGAACACATTCAATTCACAGTGACATCCAAAGACAGAGGCCACTCTCAGTGGGAATGGCAGCCATACTGCAAGATAGCCTGATTTTTTAAAAATGTTTAACGGAATCCATGGTTTCATATATCTCTCAGTTTTTAAGTGTGAAAATCATCTGAAATCTTTTTTAAAACACTGTTCAAGCTGACAGAATATATCCACAGATGGGATTCATATTCTGATTACTAGATTCCAACCTCTGAACTGATGGTTCAGATTCTAGTGAAGAAATGATTGGAGGAGACTTCCAATAACACCCAATCAAAAGCTACCAAGCTTTGAAAAGGCAAAAACATGACCCATAGAGAGAAGACAAATCAATCAACCAAAACCAGCTTGAAACTTACACTGATGTTAGAATTAACAAACAAGGAAATAAACAGTTATTATAATTGTATCTATATATGTTCAAAAAGTTAAGTAGAAGATATTTTTAAAAGACCCAAGTCAGAATTCTAAAGATGTAAACTAAGATGTCTGAGATGAAAAAATACATTGATGAGACTAAATGGGAGATCAAACATTGCAGAAGAAACTTGAAGACATGGCAGTATGAACTAGCCATGAGGATACATAAAGATAAAAAGAATTTTTGGAAAAAATAAGAGTGTCACTGAGCTATGGGACAATTTCAAGCAACCAAATATATGTGTAATTGCAGTCATCAAACATGGAATGCAAGGGAGAATAGAAAAATTATTTGAAGAAATACTGGCTAAATTTTTTTCCAAGTTTAATGAAAACTATACACCCACAAATCCAGGAAACATAATGAATGCCAAGCAAGATAATATGAGGAACATCACACCTCATAATCAAATTGCTCAAAACCAGTGATTAAGAGAAAGTCTAAAAAACAGCAAAAGAAATATACATTATGAACAAAGGAGCCAAAATAAAGACAGCAGGTGTTTCATCTTAAAACAGTATGTGAGGGAAGGCAGCAGGGCAATATCTTTGAAGTATTGAAAGAAAAAATGTCAGCTGGAATTCTATACCTAGTGAAAATATATTTCCCCTCCAAAAAAGTGAAATAAAAATATTTTCAGGCATAAAAAAAAATGGAAGAATCTGTCACCAGCAGACCCACATTAGAAAAAATGTTAAAGAAAGTCCTTTGGGCAAAAATAATAATAATAATAAACCAGATGGAAATATGAATTACTGCACCAGGAATTAAGGACACCAGAAATAGCAGCTCACATTGCATGAAAAACTTACTTCAAAATGAATTATAGACTTAAACATAAAACTATATACAATAAAAAAACAAATCCATCCAAAAGTGGACAAAGGATATGAACAGACGCTTTTCAAAAGAAGACATATATGAGGCCAACAAACATATGAAAAAATGCTCATCATCACTGATTATTAGAGAAATCCAAATCAAAACTATCTTGAGATATCATCTCATGACAGAATGGCAATCATTAAAAAATCTGGAGACAACAGATGCTGGAGAGGATGTGGAGAAATAGGAACATTTTTACATCATTGGTGGGAGTGTAAACTAGTTCAACCATTGTGGAAGACAGTGTGGCAATTCCTCAAGGACCTAAAAATAGAAATTCCATTTGACCCAGCAATCTCATTACTGGGATTATAAATCATTCTACTATAAAGACACATGCACATGTATGTTCATAGTGTCACTGTTTACAATAGCAAAGACCTGGAACCAACCCAAATGCCCATTGAAGATAGACTGGACAAGGAAAATGTGGCACATATACACCATGGAATACTATGCAGCCATTAAAAAATGATGAGTTTGTGTCCTTTGTAGGGACATGGATGAATCTGGAAACCATCATTCTCAGCAAACTGACACAAGAACAGAAAGTCAAACACCGCATGTTCTCACTCGTAGGCGGGTGTTGAACAATGAGAGCACATGGACACAGGGAGGGGAGCATCACATACTGGGGTCTGTTGTGGGGGCTAGGAGAGGGACAGTGGGGGGTGGGGAGACTGAGGATGAATAACATGGGGAGAAATGCCAGATATAGGTGATGGGGAGATGGAGACAGCAAGCCACCTTGCCATTTATGTACCTATGCAACAATCCTGCATGATCTGCCCATGTACCCCAGAACCTAAAGTACAATTAAAAAAAAAAAAACAAAACATTGGATGAAGCTCCCTGAACTCAGTGGGTCAATATTTTCTGTTATTTGGTCTCAGAGCAACAAGTATTACAAAACATGTAAGCTACAATGTAAGATATAAACTCAGGATGCATAGGCAAATGGATATTTATTTACGTAGATAGAAGCCACTGTTTCTTGAGTACTTTCTATGCATCAGACATTGTATCTGGGTTATGCATAATTTACTCATCACAATAGAACTATTTCCCTCATTTTTTAAATGTTTAAATAATGAGGTTTATTACTGTACCCAGGTCAAATGTGGGCAGCATTTCAACCCAGGCTTGTCTGTCTCTAAATCCGGTGCTGTTCAAAAATTATTACATCATGCTCTTTCTTACAATACTAACAATTATAAAGGAAATGTTTACTGAGTGTCAATGTGTTTATTCTTTTATTACATGTTACATGTTTCAAATATATGATCTCATTTGAGCTAGGTATTATTTTACACTTAAGACCTAGAAAGGTCAAATACTAAATAGTTTTATGGCCACCAAATCCTTGAGGTCTTTTATTGATCTTCCAAATGCAGTTATTTGAAAAAGAATGTCTTTACTCATGGAATTATAAAAATCAATGCATAGGAAAAACGGAGAAATATCTTTTTCTGTTTTTAAACTTTAGATGAGGCAACTAAATTACAAATAATTCAGTGACATGCAAGGTCTGTAGACAGTCAGGGGTAAAACCAAAATTATAGCTCCTGGGTCTGGAGTCATGCTGTTTCTCTGGAAGGCTCATTACCTGAAGAAGCTTCAGCCTTTGTTATTCTACTGCCCACCAAGCCTCTGTGACTTAAGCCTGGTTTTTCTCCTCTGGTGGTCTTCAGGGAGACCAGGAGGCTGTTGCTTGGTAGAAATAGTGCCTCTGTTGTAATATATCGTAAGATCATGATGAGTCTGTTGGCAGTTTGTGTTTTTTCTCTGGGGTGTGTGTGTGTGTTCATAAAATACACTTTGGGGGAGATAATGTGCTGTTTCACTTTAGTTTAAAAAATAAGCTTGTTTTTCAGCTTCTAATATAAAAGACTCTCTGAAGTTGGGGAAATCTAATAAAAATCCATGATAAAAGATTACATAAGCAGAGTTTGTGCTACATGTATATGTGAGGCCCCAAGGAGAAAACAGAAGTGCTTTGCAAAGCAGAATCTAGAGAAAATTCAGCTTCCTTCTAAACCTATATATGCTGTGAGAACACAAAGACCTGATCCCTGACTGGCCTTGACAGAGGAAAACCATGATTCATTGTTTTTACCATGACAGTGGGTAATGTGGGCTGTCATGAGGGAAAAAGCAAGGCCAGTCTCCTGTACTGAACTCTGGAATGGCCAATACGAATGAGGAGGACAGAACATCTGAAGATGTTTACATAATCCCTCTTCCTATCTGCTTTGGTAAAAAGAACACAAACTTAACTGGGTAATGTGAACTCCTTACCTTTCGATAAATATGACGATGATTTAAAAAATTAATAGCAATGATAATGATGACCTTATAGGGCTGTTAGAAAGGTTTTTTTTGATCTTGTGTATGTGTGAGTTGGTTTTTTCACCAAAGAGGGAATAATTATTTCAAGTGATTTTAAAACACAATTATTTGATAGTATACTCCTTCTAGAGTATATCCTAAGGACAGAAAGAATAAAGTAATCCTCAACAGTGTTCAGTAATCACAGTGTTTATGATGTTAAAATTGTTATTCTAAGCCAAGGTGGATAAATAGGTGTGTATTATATTAATGCTGTTAGGATTCAATATTTTTAGTGTAAGAGGAAGAGATAAAAATATAAAAGCAAAGACATTACATAAAAACCTGTTGTCTTATGTTTAAATGGTAAATAGTGTAAATTTTATAAATACCAGATGCATTTTCTCTTATACATTTTTGTTTTGTTTTCTTATTTTGAGACAGGGTCTCCTCTGTCACCCAGACTGGAGTGTAGTGGCGTGATGACAGCTCACTGAAGCCTTAATCCCTCGGGCTCAGGTGATCCTCCCACCTCAGTCTCCATGGTAGCTGAAACTACAGTCATTTGCTGCCAAACCTGGCTAATTTTTGTATTTTTTGTAGAAACAGAGTTGCTCCATGTTGCCCAGGCTGGTCTCGAACTCCTGGGCTCGAGTGATCCACCCACCGCAGCCTCCCAAAGTGCTGGAATTAAAGGTGTGAGTCACCGCACCTGGCCTTTTCCATTGGTTTTTAAATATAAACAAATGTAAATGTATGTATTTGCACCTTCCACTTTCTCAGGTAGAAGGCAGCATAGTTTACACACTTTTCTCCAATATGCCTTTTCCAGCTAGTAAACTATCCTAGCCACGTTTTCTAGTGCCTATGATGATCTTGGGTATCCTCTTCATGCCACATAGTCCTCTGTCATGCAGTTCTTCTAGGGCTTATTCTTCTACTGTTAGACATGTGGCTGGCTTAATCTTTTGCTATTACAAATAATGTTGCGATAAAGAATCTAATGCAGGTAAATTTTCATATTTTTACTAGTTTTTTAAAATGATTACTAAAAGTGGGACAGCTGAGTTAAAAGTAAAACCACGTGTAATTTTGCTAGATACAACCTGTAATGAATGAGAATGTTGCTTTCTCTCAGCCTGACCAACAATATATATTGTCAAACTTTTGCATTTTTGCTAATCCAATATGTGAGAAATAATATCTTGATGAAATTTTAACTTGTATGTCTCTTACTCTAAGCGAGGTTAATTATCTTTTCTCACACCTATCGGCTATTAGCACTGTTTTTCCTTTTTCTTCTAAAAAGTTTGTTGAAATTTTTTATTACTATTTTTAGGAGCTCTTCAGTCTGCAGCCATATCACCCTGAATGTGCCCAATCTTGTCTGGTCTCAGAAGCGCTAAGCAGGGTCGGGCCTGGATAGTACTTGGATGGGAGATTGCCCAAGAATGCCTAGTGCTGTAGGCTTTAAAAAAAAAAAAAAAAAACAGAAGCTCTTTATAGATGAAGTGATATAAGTTTTTTCCCATTGGTCATTTGTCTTTAGTTTACTTGCCATGTAAAAGTTGCTTTTGGATTTTGAGTAATAAGTAGAAAATTATTCCACATTCTTGGTATATAGAGGAATTCATCCACATTTCCTTCTAACATTTATATAATTTTATTTTTCCAATTTAAATCACTAATTCATTTGGAACTTAATGTTAGTGCACAATAGACAGAGAGATCAATTTTTTATCTTTCCAAATAGCTACCTAGTTATCCTAACATCATTTTTTTAAAAAGTCCATCTCTCACAAAAATTAAAAAAGTGTTTGCTAAAAAACAGAAAAAAATAACAGGATAACAAAATTTCAGTAATACTAAAAACGATTCTTTTTTTTTTTTTTTTTTTTTTTTTGAGATGGGGGAGTCTCACTTCCTTGCCCAGGCTGGAGTACAGTGGTGCGATCTCAGCTCACTGCAAACTCTGCCTGCTGGGCTCCAGGGATCCTCCCACCTCAGCCTCCTGAGTAGCTGGGAACACAGGTATATGCCCCCATGCCTAGCTAATTTTTTGTATTTTTGATACAGACAAGGTCTTGTCATGTTACTCAGGCTGGTCTCAAACTCCTGAGTTCAAGTGATCTGCTTGCCTCAGCCTCCTAGATTGCTGGGATTACAGGTGTGAGCCACCATGCCCAGCCCTAAA
>CAUYQU010078824.1:0-41638 GCA_963574635.1 Cheracebus regulus
GTCTGCAATTGCGGCATCCACTCGCTCTCTGCACTTTCACTGGGAGCTACAATCCTGAGCTGCTGCTACGTGGCCATCTTGGATCTCTCTCCGCCCGGTGATGAAGTTTTTCTGTTTCTTAGTTTTCCTTTGGCGGATGCCCCTTCCCCACAGAGCTGGACCTTCCTGGGTTCGCTGTGCTTGCTGTGAAATTCTCAGTCCTCAGCACTTCCAATTGCTGTTTTCCTTGTGGGGATGGGACCAGCCGAGCCCGTCCGTCCCGTATACCCCGCACCTGGAAGCGCCGTGCTGAAGCACTGGCAAAACAGCCGCGCCGGCCGAAAGAGTCGCGCTGGCGACCCGTGTGTCTCCTCTGCCAGGAATCTCCCGGTCTGTGGGCAACAAAACTTCGTCAGAAAGTGCGGCGTCCACTCGTTCTCTGCGCTTTCACTGGGAGCTACATTCCTGAGCTGTTGTTAATCGGCCATCTTTGATCTCTCCCGAGGATTCCTCTTTTAATTTCAGTTAATTCTATTAGTCCCTCATGGCATGGAGGCTGTATATTCTAATATCCATTTATTGGGAAAATGACAAAACTACTCTGAGGCCAGTAATACTTTAAAATTTTTAAAAATGGATTTATACATAATCTGTATGGTTTTAACATAATTATAATGGGTCAAACATCAATGCTTGATGTGCTTATAGATGTCAAGATTTTTCTAGAAACTGAAATTTTCCAGAGATCCACTGCCCTGGGAAAGCAGCTGGAATCAGTCCTCTAGGGCAGTAAAATTCCCCCAAAATTTTATTTGATGAAACTCTGTAGCATTAGCATTTGTTAGATAAATTAGTCTTTCATCTTTCTGGCTAGGTGTGGTAGCTCATGCCTGTAGTCCAGGCACTTTGAGAGGCTGAGGCAGCCGGATCACTTGAGCCCGGGAGTTTGAGACCAGCCTGGGCAGTGTAGGGCAACCCTATCGCTAAAAAAGAAAGAAAAAGAAGTCTTTCATCTTTCCATGACATCAGCAGTACTGAGTTTATCACTAGTTACAAGAGTAGAATTTGGAAAATATTTCTAGAATAGATAATCTCATTGTGAAAATACTGCTTTTGTGCCTGTAAATGAGATCTGTAAGACTGTAACACAGCATTATGGTTTGTTATGTTTTTCCTCCTCCCAGTTGTATTAGTATCTCATGTTGTGTCCTGCCTTATGATGAAAAAGTCACTTTTCTAAAATGTTTTGCTCAATCATTTGCCTTAAAAGAAAGAATAATAACAAATAATTTTCAGTTAATATGGAAACAGAGATGAGGCATTTTTTCATCACTGCTTGCCACTAATGTACATTTACTGTTAGCCATACAGAAAATGTCTTTCTATGTATATATTCTGTTTTCTTAGGATACAGGGAAATGGTTGGTTAATTCAACATGTATTGGGCATGTATTTGGCATCAAATACTGTTTCTTCCTCAGAGAAGGGAGAGAGTACAGAGATTTAAAAGGCATTGGGCCTGCCTTTAAACAGTTTATAATCTGTTTAGTATTTGGATAGGTAAATATTCATTCTGTACTTCTTGAGCATGTATCATGAGACAGACACTGTGCTGGGTGCCAGTGATTCAGTGATGACCAAAACTGCAAAAACAACAAAAATCCTGCTTACGTGGAGTTTGCATTCTTGTGGGAAGAGACAGTAAGCAATGAGTTAAATACATATAGTATGGAAGATGGTGGGGAAAAAGTACAGAAAGGGGGATGAGGGTATTGAAATTTTGGATAGAGTCATTGGAAAGATTTCAGTGAGAAGGTGACATTGGAGGAGAGATGTGAAAGATGCGCAGGAGTAAGCCATTTGACAGTTGAGAGAACAGGTGAAGACAAAATGCAAAAGCTCTAAATCTGGAACATTCGGGATGGGTCCCTGGAGTGGTGTATAAACAGAAAGGGGAGTGTAAGGCCTAGGTCACTGTATTAGGCCGTTTTTGCACTGCTATAAAGAAATACCTGAGACTGGGTAGTTTATAAAGAAAAGAGGTTTATACAGTTGTGCAGGCTGTACAAAAGGATAATGTTGCCATCTTCTTCTGGTGATGGCCTCAGGAAGCTTACCGTCATGGCAGAAGATAAAGAAGGAGCAGGTGTCTCCCATGGTGAGTGTAAGTGCAAGAGTCAGTGGCAAGGTGCCACACACTTTTAAACAACCAAATCTCAAGAGAAATCATTCACTGTTGAGGACATCACCAAGCCATTCATGAGAGCATCCACCCCAGTGACACAAACACCTCCCACACCTCCAACATTGGGGGTTACGTTTCAACAGGAGATTTGAACGTGACAGGCATCCAAACTGTATTGGTCAGAGAGATCATTTTGACTGAAGGGGTCATCACAGATTGTGTAGGACATTTACAGCCCATTGTAAGACTTTTGACTTTTTACTCTTAGTGAGATGAGGAAGCCTTTGGAAGATTTTGATCAGAGGAACAGCATAGTCTTATTTAAAGTTAAAAGGAACAGTCTGACTGTTGTGTGGCATAAAAGCTGTTCAGGGCATTAAAGGTACAAGGAGATGAGATGGGCCATTACAGTAATGGCCCATCTCTCACCAGGTGAGAGATGATGGTGACTTGCACCACAAGGGTAGCAGTGGATATTTTGGAAGGTGGTCATATTTTGGACCTGTTTTAATGGTTGAATCAACAGGATTTGCTTATGGATTAATTTGGAGTATGACTGAGGGAGAGGAGTCAAGGAAGACTTCATGATTTTTGGTGTATGCAGCTGTACAGACAGTTAACTGAAGTTTGAACTGAATGATTTGGGAGCAAAAGGGAAAACAACCAATTTGAACTGGTTGAACTGGGCCTTAAAGGACAAAGAGTTTATGTGAAAAATATAGGGCAAGGTGTGAAAGGACTTGGCCTCTTCAGATTTGTAAACATATTAGCTGTTGTAGTTTTATGTGTCGGTACATGTGGAGGTTACAGCAGAACAGAGTGGAAGGATATTTTGGGGCTCATCAAAAAGGATCTTGCAGTGTGAAAGAAACTTGACATTTCTCTCATAGGTATTAGGAGGGATGGCCCATCTCCGTCAAAACTCTGAAGTCCACAGCTGAGTGTGGTGGCTCATGGCTGTAATCCCAGCACTTTGGGAGGCCAAGGAGGGCAGATCACTTGAGGTCAGGAGTTTGAGACTAGCCTGGCCAACATGGTGAAACCCCTACTAAAAATGCAAAAATTAGCTAGGCATGGTGTTATGCACCTGTAGTCCCAGCTACTCAGAGGCTGAGGCAGGAGAATTGCTTGAACCTAGGAGTTGGAGGTTGCAGTGAGCCAATATCACACCACTGCATTCCAGCCTGGACAATAGAGTGAGACTCCATCTCAAAAACAAAACCAAAAAAAAAAAAAAAACCTCTGAAGTCTTCAAGCCTAGTAGTATCTTGACACTACTACTACTTTTTGTGTCTACATACAAGATAAAGTTCTTCCATTACTTTATATGTCCGATAGTTATACCCCTTTTTTCTGTTAAAACATTCTATTTGAGTGAAACACATCTGAAAAACATCTATATCACCTTTACTTTTTTATTCAGACAAGGTCTCACTGTTTCTCAGGCTGGAGTGTAGTAGCATGATCTCTGCCCACTGCAACCTCCACCTCTTAGGTTCAAACGATTCTCCTGCCTCAGCCACCCGAGTAGCTGGGATTATAGGCACGCACCACAACGTTCATCTAATTTTTGTATTTTTAGGAGAGACGAGGTTTCACCATGTTGGCCAGGCTTGTCTGGAACTCCTAACCTCAAGTGATCCACCTGCCTCAGCCTCCCAAACTGCTGGGATTAACAGGCGTGAGTCACTGCACCCGATTTATACTACCTTTAAACCTCCCGGTTACACAGGGTTATTGTTTGAGATTTTTAACTAATATTTGGTGAGGAAATTTTCAGTATTTTAGAAATAGGGTAAATACTTATTTTAGAGGGAAGGGAACAATGTCTCTTTGATTTGAAGCCCTTATGATACTATAAGAGTGGTGCTGAAAGTACAATTGTCTTGATTATAAAGATTTAACCCTCTCCTGTTTATGCCCCCTTACCACAGACCCTTTTCTGTTGCTCAAAATTCATTCATTGCAGAGATCGAGAACCTATTTTCATGACGTCCTCATCTTGTCTTTTTTTCCTGGTCTGATTTTCCGTCCTCTTTCATGAGGTGATGTTCAAGCTTTCCAAAATCTTTGAGTAACAATTTTTATTGCCTTAAATTGTCAAGCATCTTTGGCCCCCAGAAAGAAGGTGAACAGTGAACCCTATTCACTGAAGACTTGGGGGTCAAGGAGAAGGAAGACGGAGGATTAGACTGGTAGGCTGAGAGAACATAGAATATAAAGAGAAGAGAATGATTACCATCCAAGGCAATCCAAGTTCAGTTTCATTGTGCCCAATAATTTTGTCTTTGCAGTACTTCTATAGTTGCATGGTACTGGTTATTACAGAGTATCAGGGAACACTTATGGATGCTTTCTGATATATATGAGAGGACTAAAAAGAGAAAATTGGATTGAAAGCTATGCTAAAATTCCAATCTCCAGTCATTTTTGTCAAATACTTGCCATTTATGGTAGACTACCTATATCATATGGTATACATAATTAAATATCTGATTTAGTTTCCGTTACAACAATAAACTCATTGCTTGTATGGTCAGTTTATGTAGTTACACATTAAGTACTATCATTTGCTTATAATTGTAATCAGAGAACACATTTTCCTCATACTGTCCCTGGAAAAACCTTGGTATCCATATTGTAGATTGGCTTTTATAATTTTATTGTTTTGTACTGCTCATTTGTGTATACTGTGTTTTGACCTAGCTTGACACCATATTAGGTGATTGACTTTCTAACTACCTCTGCACCAGTAGTCTGAACAGTAGTTTGCCTCCTTTGTGGTAAGATCTCAGTACCATAAGGTCTTTCAGTACTGGGTTTGATGTTTGGAAATTCTTGAATTTCATATTAGAAAGCTACCTAATATCCATCCTTTATTTTGTTCTTAGCAATAATGCAGAGGTTTTTGATAAAGTATATAAAACATATAGAAGTGTACAATTACAAGTCCACTTCAATTATTGATTTTTGTTAAGTCATTGTAATAAATTAGCTGGGTGCAGTGGCACATACCTGTAATCTCAGAAACTTGGGAGGCTGAGGCAGGAGAATTGTTTGAACTGGGGAGGAGAAGGTTGCAGTGAGCCAAGATTGTGCCATTGTGCTGTAACCTGTGCAACAAGGGCAAAGCTCTGTCTCAAAAAAAAAAAAAAAGAAAAGAAAAGAAAAAAATACTATTTGTGGAATCTGTGCTTATTTGCCTTTTATATGAATGAACTATTGAAAAAATTTTTCCTTTTTTTTTTTTTTCGTCCAGAAATTCACCTCTGGCATGTAAATTCACCCTTTCCATGTTTAGATAAACTTCTAAAATTCTGTATCTGGCCAGTAAGCCCTTGGGGTTACCTATTATATAATATATGCAAATAATTAATTTCCCTTGTTTTGGTTGCTAAAATTTTCAGGTTGCTAAAAGTTTCATGAATTTGCCTGAATGTTAAAAAGCCCCTGCTGTTTTATTTAAAGATTATTGAGATCTGAATTATTTTTATCTTAGTCCCGTTTTACTTCAGAGTTGTTTCTGTTGTCTTGTTTCTGGCTCTCTTCTTTGCTTATAGAATGTCTACTGCTTCTGCTGTGGGTGTTTTCTACTGCTACTCGTCGCTTTTCTTTCCCTTTTCTCCTGAGTTCCTTTTGGTTCATGCCTACCTCTGGCTCTCAGGCCAAGTGATTTAGTTTATAACCATTTCTCTGTAGGATAAATACTGCTTTCTTTGTGCTCTGAATTGGCTGGTGGAAACATCGTATGGTAATCTTCGTGTTGCTATTTTCTTAAAAGGTTGGTGATTCAGTTTTACCAAACAAGATAATTTGGCAGTTTGTTTGTTTGTTTGTTTGTTTGCACTTTCAGATCACTGTTGTGCTTGATTTCTTGAGACAGACCTTACTGGAAAAAAAATCTCTTTTAAAAAATAATTGTGCCAGGTAATGAACTCCTGGGTATTGCTTGTGTTTTAATGAAAATATCCTACTGGTCACATGGCTTTTTATGGCAAAATGAATATCCCAATGCAGGTGCATATTCTGTAAGATTTGTAAACTCCCATTTTCCACATCTGTAACACATGGTAATATCAGATGCATATGATGTAAAAACAATAGTTCATATTTATTAAAAATAAAATTTTATTAAAAAATATTGTGGACACACTCAAAGTGTAGAACTGTAAGACCATTTAAGCATTTGTTTTCTTTTACAGAGCAATACTTTTTTTAGCAAAAAGTAATGAAGAGGGCACTAACACTGAGAGATATAATTGAGATAAATGGCATGCTTAGAGCACAGCCATTACAAAGTCAAAGTCCTTTCAGGGGCCTTCTGCAATTAGGTAGGATGAGTGACTTGATTTCTCTTATTTTGAGACTTTACTTTCATTTTTTAGCTTTCTTTTCTTTTTTTTTTTTTTTAAGTGGGAATAGAGGGTCAGTGTCCAGAATTTAAAGGAAAAAAAAAAAGAAAGAAACATGCAAGTATGGAAAATCATTCCTTTGGGGAAAAAAAATGCCTTTTGCTATCTTATTTAGCCTCAGCCAAGGAAATATGTCCCATATGTTAGTTAATATATTTGAATTATTAGAAGACTCCTACTCATATGAAAGACTGCTTTGTTAACATGTAAGTCTTTGTAAAATTCTGACAAAATCAGATTCATAGCTACTTAGAATATCTATAAAACCTTAACTTATGGTAATTTCCTATAACATATTCCATATTAAACTACAGCATACCTTACTCTATTTATACTTACCTGACTGGTTCTTTTTTCTGCTCTTAAAGAGAAAAGGGTATGTCTAAAGCAATACTTGTATATCTTTTGTCAGTTTCTGCTATAATTTAAGGTAAGATTTCTCCTTACTAATACTCTGCTATAGTTGGGTATGAGGCAGGTTGCAGGGCTGAGAGAGATGCTGTAAATCTGATTTAGGAATTGTTGGTTTATATCTGATGAGCTTTATAAAAATCTCATCATATCTACTAAGTCAGAATCTATGAAAGTAGGACACTTGAATTTGTCTCACTATTGTTGCCCAGGCTGTAGTGCAGTGGTGCGATCACGGCTCACTATAACCTCTACCTCCCAGGTTCCAGAAATTCTCCTGTCTCAGCCTCCCGAGTAGCTGAGATTACAGGTGCCTGCCACCACACCCGGCTAATTTTTGTATTTTTAGTAGAGGCAGGGTTTCACCATTTTGGCCAGACTGGTCTCGAACTCCTGACCTCAGGTGATCCACCACCCCCTTAGCCTCCCAAAGTGTTGGGGTTATAGGTATGAGCCATCGCACCCGGCCTAAAATTTGTATTTTTAACCAGATCTTCAGCAATTTTTTTTTTTAATGGCAAGATCAGGAATTAGGAATTACTGCTAACCTGCAGAATAAATGTAGTACACAGTATAAACATAAGACTTCTGCTTTCTTTGAACAACTTTGAACTATGCTTACAGATTCCTCAGGATATATGAATTTATTCTCCTGCCTATTTGTGTAGGTAAACAAGTTTAAGAAAAAATACTATAGGATATTTATTGAATTATTAGGGCAACGGAAGAAAATAATGGATTTATTACCATTCAAAACATTGCTGAGGCAAGATAGAGAAAGGAAAAACAGTGTTACAATAATTGACTAAAAGGAAAAAGAGAGTAGAACAGCAGGTAGTTGGGAGACTTGGTCAGCTTTTGTATTTTTTGTCTAGGCACATAATTATTTACTGATTAACAGCTAGTAACTTGTGTCTGTCATAATGGATGTGTGAGTTTAGAGGAGATGGAATATATAGCAATCATTTCCCTTTGTACATGCACCTTAGAGCTAACATTGTTACAGGAGTATTAGTTAGGAGTGTTGCTACCACCTGTCATTCATATTTTCCCAAAATTGAATATTTTTGTTTGGAATTTTAACATACTTGATTTTTATATGCAGAGAGCAATGAATACAATTTGAAAAAAAATCATTCTTACAGTGAAAAAGGATGTAGTAGTTTAGAATTTTTAAGGAGAATTTATCAAAAATAACTAAAATAAAAAATAATTTGGATTCTTTTCCATACTACGTGGTTATTCATTCAGTGAAACCAGTACTTACTGAGTTAATGAGGGTAAACAAATAAGCAGTTGTTTATCATGTTCCTGGCACTGATTTTGGTTTGTTTTTATTTTGTTTTTGTATAGTCAATACTTGTTATATGTGGCGACTTTTAGTTTTTGGTAATAGAGAGTATTTGAGTTTTAATGGAATTTTATTCTCTCTTAGGTCATGTTTACTGGTGAAAATATTCCTGTTCATCCTCATGTTTATAGCAATGGTCATATCTGTTTATCCATTCTAACAGAAGACTGGTCCCCAGCGCTCTCAGTCCAGTCAGTTTGTCTTAGCATAATTAGCATGCTTTCCAGCTGCAAAGAAAAGGTAGGACTTTTCAGAATTATTCCAGAAAATATCTCTTCTCTCAGTTTAGGTAGATAAACAATTTTAATATGTAATTATTTTTATTTGGAGGAAGGACTTATGCTTTTTATTTTAAAACTATAGAGAATTTCATGTTTAATAATAAACTGGAAAGTTATTTTGATAACTTTCATTCAAATAGAAGTTTTAAATGTTGAATGGGGTAGAAGCCAGACTTAACGGTTTCATATTTTTTTAAACAGGAAATGTGTGCACATGTTCTTAAATAATCTGATTTTATTCCCAAAAGCATGCACAGAGTAAAAGTGTACAAGAAATTCTTTTTGTGGATTTCACAGTGGAAAGCCTCAGAAATATGCCTCATAGCTTCCTTCTCCCCTCTGCCAGCTCCCACCCTACCAGCATGTTTCAGGGAATTTTTCAGGAACCAGAGCTTTCCTATCCTAATAATTAGGTTGAAGGAGGAAGACCAATTTACAAGTAGAATTTTCAGGACGTTTCTTTCTGTTCTCCTTTATTAATCCACAGATTCTATGTCTGTCTAATGGAAGTGAGGACGGGGTGAGGAGGGTGGTAAACAGAAAGAAAAAGTCACTTACTGAATTTAAAATGTAGGCTGGCTTCTGTGGCTCACGCCTGTAATTCCAGCACTTTGCTGGGAGGTCGAAGCAGGCAGATCACCTGAGGTCAGGAGTTAGAGGCCAGCCTGGCTAAGATGGTGAAACCCGTCTCTACTAAAAATCCAAAAATTAGCTGGGTATGATGGTGTGCACTTCTAATCCCAGCTGTGTGAGAGACTTGAGGTAGGAGAATTGCTTGAACCCAGGAGGCAGAGGTTTCAGTGAGCCAAGATCGTGCCACTGCACTCCAGCCTGGGTGACAGATGGAGACTCCATCTCAAAAATAATAAAATAAATCTAAAATACATACATAAATTTAGGATACCGTTTAAAGATGTCTAATCCTCTGTGCATTTCTGGTCCTCTTGTCATTCCTGCTTGAGGGTTAATATAGCATAATATTAATGTATTTCTACATTTTAAAATCCCTCTTAAATCCCCATGAGGGTTTCCTTTCGCATTCTGTTTAAAGGAAAAACAAGTTTGCCCTAGTAGTTAGGGAGCTATTTGTGTTTTGCAGTTTTCTTCTCTGTTCTCCAAATTGAACTGATTGTCATTTTTATTAAATTAGTATTTGGAGAACGTTTAAGATAATAGTTCATTTTAAAATGATAGGTTATTTAGAACCTGAAGCACTCTAAGCCACAGCATATGAAATAATGGGTTAAATTGCTTTTGTTTTGTTTTTACTCATTTGTTGCTTATTGCTTTTATATTTTCTCCTCTCACCTACCCCAACACACACAAGTATTAAACTTTTATGTGTAGGGCAAAGCAGTTTGTGGGTACAAGGCCTTCTATGTTCCTGTTACGCTTAAAGTCTATAGAAAGGTAAGATGGTAACAACAGAATTTAATAAGAAAGTTATTAAGAGATGAACGCCAGCAATGTCTGTATATAGTCTTGCATGTGCCTCATGATTATTAGATATTGTTTACATTTAAATGTATTATTATTAAAAACTAGAGAGTGACTATATTCTGTATGCTTCCTTCATCTTCATCTAACCTTCACTATTCCCCTTACATTCTATTGTCTGCTGGTAGTGTTTCTTGCATACTTAGCATAAGACTAATCATTCCATTTAAAGCACTAATAAACTATATTTTTACTGTTACCATTCTATAATATGTTTAACCAAGATGATCAGGATTTCCATGAAATATGATAGAATTCAAAAAATTTACTAGTATGTACTACTTTTACTGTGATAAGTGATAAGTTACAAAGATGAAAAGGAAATTTTCTTTGGCATTGAGGGGATCTAGCTCCAAAGAAACCTTAAACAGTCTTTTAGGCAAGGTGCAGTGGATCACTTGAGGCCAGGAGTTCGAGACCAGCCTAGGCAAAATGGCTAAAAACCCCATCAACTAAAAATAGGAAAATTAGCCGAGTGTGGTGGTGCATGCCTGTAGACCCAGCTACTTGGGTGGCTGATGCAGGAGAATTGCTTAAACCCAGGAGGCCAAGGTTGCAGTAAGCTGAGATCGTACCACTGCACTCCAGCCTGGGCAATAGAACAAGACTCTGCCTCAAACAAAACAAAACAAAACTGTATTTTAAATACCCACTTACACGTTTTACTATTAAAATGAGTAAATTTTATTCTGTAGTAGACATGGTTCTATGGGCTTTACTTTAATAGTTAATTCTATTACTATCGAAATATTTTACTTTAGGTGTTTGAGATTTTAGTCATAATTCTTTTATTCCAGTTTCCTTTTACACAGTCAGGAGTGGTTCCATGAGCTGAAGGTATTTAAATTCAGTATGTCATTAGATTACAGTGGATTAAAGATAATTTCTGATACTTAGATCATGGGCCTTTCAGTAAATTCCACTTTACTCTCGCATGCCTTTATAATATACTTATATCGTTCACACTTTTCAGTTTGTATTCCATTCCTAAAACAATTTCATAAGACTTCTTTTGTATAGTTTCTTTTCTAAGAACAGTATCTCCCTGATCACTTATCAGAGAGATAGGTGATTTAAGCAAATGAGAATGAGTATTTTTTTTTCTAAATATTTTTTGAAGACTTTTCTGGTGATTCTTGGGTTCTAATCAATATATACATAAAATGAATTTGTGAAATTATTTGCTGTAGTAGTACCAATTCCGCATGAACATAGATTTGACTTTGTAGAATCATCCCTTCCTTAAAGTATCTAATTTCATAATATTAATTTTTTAGGAATTTTCTCTAATTGTGTCCCCAGATTAACTTGGGATACTTGTGCTGTAACATTTCTTTTTGTTAAATGAAATTAATATTAACACACAAGGGCATTATGAGGCACGACTAGGATGATAGTTACATATATGAGTTTTAGAAGTGTCAAATTGACTTGCTGTTTTCCGTCCTGCTGTCACAGAGTCCTACTTACCATTGCTTTCTGGTTAGACTTTCCTTAAATGATGTCATACCAAACTCACTTATTTTCATTAGCCTCAGGTAGAGGAAAGGATTCCCCTAATCTCTCATTTTCATTAGCTTAGCTAAGCAGATTTAAGTCTGAAAATAAATCCTAAGTATACACTATAAAATATTTAAGGATAGGAAAATAAGTTATCAGGATGATTCTGAAAGTAGGCATAAAGGAGACTAAAGAATAAGGATCACTATCATATCTATAAACTTTAATATAGCTCTGATACAAATTTGACGTTTCCAAGTCTATGTAGAGAGTAACATTTTCTTTTATCTGGTTAGTATCCAATAGATTTCAGGAAAAATCTCTTCCATAATATATTTTCAGTGTCGTTGGCACCACTTTATCTGATGTAGCTCCCTTGCAGAGCTGCCATATGTTTCTCATATTGTTCTAGTCAGGGCGTAAGTACAGCAGAGAGACCAATTATAGCAGAAATGCCAATATACATATTTTTCCCTTTTTTTCTCGAGTATTGTTTAGAAACTGAATCTTCTGGTCTATCTTTGATGTTATTCTGTTAGAGTAAAAAAATAGTTCTTTATGGAGGTTTGTACATTGCTCGACTTCTCCAGACAAATCTAGTTTAGTAGGCTTTTCTGGTTTTTTGTTTTGTTTGTTTGTTTATTTATGAGACGGAGTCTCATTCTGTCACATAGGCTGGAGTGCAGTGGCGCGATCTGGGCTCACTGCAACTTCTGCCTCCTGGGTTCAAGCAATTCTTCTGCCTCAGCCCCCCAGGTAGCTGGGATTACAGGTGCACGCCACCATGCCCAGCTATGTTTTTTTGTATTTTTAGTGGAGACTGGGTTTCACCATGTTGGCCAGGCTGGTCTCTTAACTCCTAACCTCAGGTGATTGACCTGCCTCGGCCTCCCAAAGTACTGGGATTACAGGTGTGAGCCACCGTGCCTGCCCAATTTTGTTTTTTAATGGAGATGAGGTCTCACTATGTTGCCCAGGCTGGTCTAGAACTCCTGAGCTCAAGTGATCCTCCCACCTTGACCTCGTAAAGTGCTAGAATTACAGACTGAGCCACCTCACCTGGACTGACTTTTAATGAGCTCACAAAGGTATTTATTAAATTATTTCCAGGGAACTAACAAGATACATCAAACCAAAATTCTTTGCAACTTAATGTTGCCCCTTCTGGTGTAATAGTCATTCTCTCCTGATACCATTGGAACCTAACACAGATCACACACAAACACCTTTATTATTGTTATTTTTAAATTTAGGTGTTAAGCATCTACATTTCCTGGAATACATTTTTAGTTTTTATTCTTTTAGGTATACTGTCCATGTTTATATTGTTTTTTATGCATTTTGTGTTAATTTTGCGTAAGCTTTTATTAAAACTGTCTCCCTCTTAGTTTTACTGTTTTTTGACTTGTCTATTTAAATTCTTTTTTGTTTCAGAGACGACCACCAGATAATTCTTTTTATGTGCGAACATGTAACAAGAATCCAAAGAAAACAAAATGGTGGTATCATGGTAAGCAGTTTGAATTTGAAATAACTTTTTAGCATTTTAATTTGAAGATTATGTTTACTAAGACTTGGGGAAAAGAAGGGAAGATATAATTGGTGTTACATTTATGTAATATGAAGAAAATTATTTAAAATATTCTGATATATTTAATGGATGAATTACACTAGATTTTTAATGGGGCAAACAGAATCATAACTATCATAAAAGTAAAATGTAAAATTACTTTGATATTCTGAGACTCTGCCATGTATTACAAAAAATAAGTCCTTAATAATCTTTAGATCAAATTAGAACTACTTACTTGGAGCCCAGGCATGGTGGCTTACGTCTGTAATCCCACCACTTTGGGAGGCTGAGGCAAGCAGATCACTTGAGGTTAGGAGTTCAAGACTAGCCTAGTCAAGATGGTGAAACTCCGTCTCTACTAAAAATACAAAAATTAGCTGGATGTGGTGGCATGCACCTGTAATTCCAGCTACTCCGGAGACTGAGGCATGAGAATCTCTTGAATCCTGGAGGCAAAGGTTGCAGTGAGCCGAGATTGCGCTACTGTACTCCAGCCTGGGTGAACTAGTTACTGGGAAACCTGTTGTTTGAAATAGAAGTTTTGATACCTTGTGTATTCATTTAGTTCTGGTACTATTCATGGCTGTGGGGAGGGAAAATCACAGTAAGTTAGAGGTACCTCCTTAAATTAAAGAAAGCTCTCTATTCTAGTTGTCTGGGCTATAGTTTGAAATGTACTGATCAGCGCATATTTTGATTTAGATGTTCATCCTGATCATAGAATAGACAGGCTTGATGTGGCTAATATAAATAAGAGGCCTATATAAAAATTAATTACAGGATCTGATATAGGGAGGGGAGTTCTAATCATTATCTCTAAAAAATTGTGAGGTTATGCTGATTATAGTTTTATTAATAAAGTACTCTCAGTAATTTTAAGTTTCTATTGTACTTGTTGGGATGGTAATGATAGCTTTATAATTCAGAGCTGCTAGCATTTCTAAACTAACCTTAGTGCTTCCCCGAAGAGGTATTTGAAATTAAAAACAGTAAGTGTATATTCTTCAGTGTACTTTTTGAAGCAGGTAAAGAATACCATCCCCTGTGATTTTGTATATATAAGAGTATTGTTTTGGGGTTTTTTTTTGTGGGGGTTTTTTTTTCCTTAATGTTAACCTGATAAGAAATTAGAACTAGCAAAAACTAATTCAACTATGGCCTTCCCCTCTTACCTTCTTCTATCCAATGTGAAACCTTCTGTATCCTCACCTAAGTTGAGTAAATTAAAAACTTAAGAGTTACTCAGGTATTGAACTGGTGTAGCTAACCAGAGTCAGTACAATAGAACTATGCCAGAAATTACAAATTAGAAAACACAAAGAAATATGCTGTTCCTGAGAGACAGGAATGTGAAAATTTAGGGTAATATCAGTAAGGAACACATATGGCTTAGAAGAAGATGACAAAACTTTAAGAGCTGTGAAATAAAAATACATATATTTTACAGGTTCAGTGGAGTTCATTAAAAATCCAGTGAATGATTGCAGGGTGGGGAGGGAGATAGGTGTTTGAAAAGTTTGGGAAAAAATAGTAGATGAGAAGAGCAGAGTTTGAATTTTGAATCATAAAAGTGATGGAGGAGAATTAATCTCAGACGGGATACTAAAACATATTAATGAAGCACTGAAATACAATTCCTCTTATTTAGACCCTGTAGCATATAACATTTGAATATAGGATAAATAAGGCATTACAAATCAGTGAGAAGGGGAAGGATTATTTCCAATCATCTTGGAAAACTGGTAATCCTTTGGGGAAATAAATAATATTTTCACTGCATAAAATATTTCCTGTAGATTCAGTATTTGTATTTATTTTTTGAGATGGAGTCTCACTCTGTTGCCCAGGTTGGAGTGCAGTGGTGCAATCTTGACTCACCGCATCTTCTACCTCCTGGGTTCAGGCAGTTCTCCTGATTCAGCCTCCCTAGTAGCTGAGATTACAGGCACACCACCATGCCCGGCTAATTTTTGTGTTTTTAGTAGAGACAGGGGTTTCACCGTGTTGGCCAGGCTGGTCTTGAACTCCTGACCTCAGGGTGATCCACTCGCCTTGGCCTCCCAGAGCACTGCGATTACAGGCGTGAGCCACTGCACCTGGCCTAAGTATTTTTAAAATACAACAAAAAAATGCTTTTTTCAATGTTGAGTATCAGCTCTCTGGAGGAAGGAAGAATTTCTGATTTTAAAAGGAATCACAGAGAAATTAAACCTTCAGTTATATGAAAATTTACAACTTTTATGACTTTAATAACTTTAAACCACCATCATTATAAAGTCTGAAAAAATTGTGAAATGTTTATAACTTATTAAAAATAAAGACTTTATGAAAGTTACCTATGGATAAATGGCAACATAGGCAAAAAAGTGCAGCTTAGTAAAATAATTATCAATTTAAGATTTTGAAACTCATTTTCTGAATTTGCATAGTTTTATAAAACAAATGCAATACTGAAGGAGAGTAAAGAGTAGAATAAAAGTGTTTTCATACTTGCTGGTGATATGTGGCAAGTTCGTATAACCTTTAAAGAAACAGTTTAGCAATATTTAGCAAGCTTAAAGTTCAAGAGCAAACCTTTTGTTTCAGTTATTAAACTTCAGAGAATCTGTCCTAAAAAAAATAATGCTTAAGAAAAGTTTTATTTGTGAAATATTCAGTGTAACACTTTATTATTATATACTCAATTTCTTAGTCTGCCATCTGTTACCTCTACGTGTGCTATTTGCCTGGAATTAATTCTACTACACACACAACTCTCTTCTTAGGAGCTCTTTCACCAAAGTCTTGATAAGTACTCCCTCCTTTGAGGAACCTAATAAACTTTGTTAAGGTGCCTAGAATGCTGGTTTTGCTTTCATTTTTAAGATACCCCCAGATAATTCTGATGTAGCTAGTCTTATGAGAACTATTATTTCTGAGATTATTTGACAAAGTTTCCAAATAGACTCATTAATAAACAGGCTTAATTCTTACTGGGCACTGAAGTTCCCTTCAAATTGTTAATAAAACCCAACTTTAATTAAATGGCCTTTTACTTCAGTTTACATTGCTGGCTTCTCATTCTTCTTACCTTTTCTTGCCTTTTAAGACCAAACACTAAGCCTCTTCACTCCATGCCTCCACAAAAAAGCTTTAAAAAACAAAACAAAAAAAAATCCTGAGTGTCAGAGACCCTTTATCCTACTGTATGTAGTGAGTTACCACATTCACCGAAAATTAAGATTAGCCAATTTAGGAATCTTGACAAACATACTTTTTATTTTTTTTCTGAGATGGAGTTTTGCTCTTGTTGCCCCAGCTGGAGTGCAATGGCTTGATCTCCACTCACCGCAACCTCCACCTCCTGGGTTCAAGTGATTCTCCTGCCTCGGCCTCCTGAGTAGCTGGGATTACAGGCATGCGCCACCTTGCCCAGCTAATTTTTTGTATTTTTAGTAGAGATGGCATTTCTCCATGTTGGTTAGGCTGATCGCGAACTCCCAACCTCAGGTGATCTACCTGCCTCGGCCTCCCAAAGTACTGGTGTTACAGACAGGAGCCACTGCGCCGGACCAGCCAAACGTAATTATTTTTTAGTGTCAAAGTTAAGACTCTAGTAATTCTGGTTCAGATTCAGTCTTACCAGTAATAGAAAAATTCTTTTCCACAAGTGTTTTTAAACCACCTTGAGATTTTTCATGCAACTTGAGAAGACACTGTTTTATTTTTATGATGTATATATTTTTTAAAATACACCCCTCTCTCCTACTTTCTCACCTCATTGTTAGGGGATAGTCCTATTTTTCCTTTATTTACTACTGCCTAGTAGAGAAAGTTCAAAAAGATAATCGGTTTTCTAGCCCCTCTAATGCTGGCTTATATGGTTGAAAGGATTTATAAGAAGTCTTTCATCTAAGAATACTTCAGAGTTTTGGCCAGACGCAGTGGCTTATGCAGGTAATCCTAGTGCTTTGGGAGGCCAAGGCAGGCGGATCACCTGAGGTCAGGAGTTTGAGACCAGCCTGGCCAACATGGCAAAACCTTATCTCTACTAAAAATACAGAAATAAGGTGGGCTTGGTGGCAGGCACCTGTAATCTCAGCTATTCCAGGGGCCAAGGCAGGAGAATCACTTGAACCCACTGGGCAGCAGAGGTTGTAGTGAGCAGAGCCAAGATCACGCCACTTCACTCCAGCCTAGGTGAAAGCTTGAGACTCTGTCTCAAAAAAAAAAAAAAAAAAAAAAATCTTCACAGTTTCTTCTTACTGCTTTTGAATAAGAAATGGGGAAAGATAAAACCAGAAATACAAGGATTAGTTCTTTAAATTACAATTTATAATAGAATTTATTTTTCACAGAGTTAACAGGTTTTACATTATTGAGAAATCCACACTTTCATGACAGAAGTAGAAAGTTCTTTTTAGTAGTTTGGAGACATAATTTAAGTAAGCTGAGAAGTACCAAAAACAAAGGCTTTCAAACCAAATTTACCTTTTACATAATATAAAATAGTCTGACGTTCATACAGTAATTCATTTTTCCTATAAACTGACTAAAGGTATCCCTTCTTCATTCACCTCTCCCCACTAATGCAAATAAGCTATTTTTAAAAGGCACTGAATTCTCATTCACCGAAATTATGACTGTTCTGGTTCAGTCCCCAATCCTGGGTACATAGAATTTTTTTTTTCATTTACAGATAATTCTCTTTAAAATATCCTTGGTTTATTGACTTGGAATGACCATTCTTTTTTTTTTGAGACAGAGTCTTGCTCCGTCACCAGGCACCAGGCTGGAGTGCAGTAGCGCAATCTCGGCTCACTGCAATCTCTGCCTCCTGGGGTTCAAGCAGTTCTCCTGCCTCAGCCTCCTGAGTAGCTGGGACTACAGGCGCCTGCCACCACGCCCAGCTAATTTTTAGTAGAGACAGTGTTTCACCATGTTGGCCAGGATGGTCTCGATCTCTTGACCTCGTGATCTTCCCGCCTTGGCCTCCCAAAGTGCTGGGATTACAGGTCTTATCTCTTAATATATATTTTCTCCTCTTCCTTGAACACTGAATGTTTGAATCATTCCCCTGCACCATTCTCCCTTTAAGGGACAACTTTGTTTTGAAAGTGACCTTCATAGGCAATCGAGGAATGGTAATATTTGTTATACATTGAGATGGTAAAGCAGTTGTTCTGTCATCCAACTAGGATGACTGCAGAGAATCTTCTTTGAACTTTTCCTTCACTTTTAAAAAGCTAATGCATGTCAGCTGTGTAGCACATATTGTCTTCTTTTTATATATCAGAATAGCAGTCACAGGCAATGTGAATAATATCTTTTCCTGGCATTATAGATAAATTTGGATAATCTTATCAAAGATAATCATATTCTTATAAAAAGCCTAACACATTAATTTTGTTTATTAGAACTTTCCACAAGTCAGCATACCTTTGTCTTCTTAGCTGCTTTAGTTCCAGTATAACACCCAGTTACCAAGAAATATGGACTGTTGATGTTTCTTAGCATCATCTAATTTTCAAAGGATTACAGAACAGGCCAGTTTCCTTATGTGACCTTCAAGGCAGAAAGATCAGAGACTGAACAAAGGCTAAGAATTGGATAAACTCACTGATACACTTAGCATTTCAATTTCTAGAAACTTAGTGGAATTGTATGCCTCAGGTTTCAAGGTCCACAGTGTTCCTGTGTGGTGTTTCCCAACATACTTGAGTCAAGGTGAGTCAGTGTTTGTCAGATCTAAGCAAATAGGCAAGAGAGGTTTTGGCTTAGATTAGTGACTGTATGTATACTCGAAAGAGGACTTCCTGGATGCTGGATGCAGGGTGGAAGCACAGCTAATGAAAATCAACAAATCTGAAATTCACTTCCTGGTTTTGTAAGAGGAGAAGGACTCTGCTGACATGCTAAAGCTGAGCTACCAGATACCAGTGTTAAAGTTCTTGGAAGAGACCTCTCTCAGCTTAAATTTGTGGTTTTCTAGATTATTAGTTAGAATCCCTTAAGAATTAGGCCAGTCACTGTTCACCCCACTGTTACTGTCTTTATATGCATCATACCTTGTATTTATTTATTTATTTTTGAGGTTTTTACTTAGCACACAGTGATTTGTTACAATGTAAAAGTCACCCCATTAGTGTTTAGAGGTCTTTGGATATATTAAATAAAAAGTTGTCTTGATAGTGACTGCACATTTCTTTATTACTTGAAGTTGACTATCAGCTTGTTTTCCAGAATTCTTTTATAGTTTCTATTAATTAATGAATTAAAGTTACACCTGCTTTGAAATGCAAATATATTCGTTACCAGTTAAGACAGTAGGGGAATGGAGGGGATTCTTAGGCTTTGAATAATCAATTGAGCAGGGAGAATAGGGTTCAAAAAATAAAGAAGCCTAACCAAAGTAGGTACTCGAAGTAGACAGCTCACCTGAGCATATAGATGGGCTGAAGAATTTTATGATTCAGGGCTAGAATCTTCCTTAGAAAACAGATCTGCATACAGTTCCATGCACAAATAAATGAATGAGACCTCAAAGTTCTGTATCATAACACAGACATAATCATTGTTTTTGAGAAAGTTAGAAAGTATGTCTCTTTGTGAGACCATAAAAATAATTTCAGTGAGGTAGCCAACTAAAACCCATTATTTATATTGATCTATTTGTTTTCTGAGGTCAGTCTCAGGCATATACAACTTAAATTCATAAATGATGTGCTTCCCACAGAGGGGAGAACAGATCTGTGTCTGGAACTATTCTTTTTAAAGTTTTAGAAAATTGAATGGTTGGTTATAAACTATAGGTTGAATATCTCTTATTTGAAATGGTTAGGACCAGAAGTGTTTTGAATTTCAGTTTGTTTTGTTTTGTTTGAATATTTGCATGTGCATAATGAGCTATCTTGGGGATGGGAGCCAAATCTAAACATGAAATTTATATATGTTTCACATATACCTTAAACACATGATCTGAGGGTAATTTTACACAAAACTTCATTTATTTTTTGAGACAGAATTGCACTCTGTCACTCAGTCTGGAGCGCAGTGATGAGATCATATTCACCGCAGCCTCTATCTCCTGGGCTCAGGTGATCCTCCCACCTGAGTGTCTCAAGTAACAGGGACTACAGATAACATACCACCATTTCCAGTTAATTTTTTTTATATTTTGGGAGGGGTATAGATGGGATTTCACCATGTTGCCCAGATTGGTCTCAAATTCGTGGACTCAATCAGTCTGCCCACCTCAGCCTCCCAAAGTGCTGGGATTGTAGGCATGAGCTACTGCACTGGACCTATACACCATTTTAAGTAATTTTTTTGCATGAAACAGTGTTTTAACTGTGACCTGTCACATGAGGTCAGGTCTGGAATTTTCCAGTTTAGGTGTCATATTAATGCTTAAAAAGTGTCAGATACTGGATTAGGGATGCTCACCCTGTGTAACTTAAGGCTGCTGTTGAAGACTGGCTTCAGAGACCTAGGCTTGTAGGAAATGAATTGGCATAATGTTTAGATAGCATGTCCAACAAAATGATGACTCTGTAATTTGGGGGAGGTGTAGAGGAATATCATTTTTTAAAAACCATGGACTACATTCTGATTGTGTTGAACTGGAACATTTCTATAGAAATACAAAGATTGCAAGAGGGCAGGAGCATAAAATTGTCTCAGACTAGTAGTATCAAACTCCTTTTCTTCCTGCTATATAGTTGCTGTCCATAGATTTACCTGTGTTGTGAACTTTCTTATTTGTACTTAAACTTTTAGAGTTACAAAACCATTTACTAAATTGCTGACTCCAGACTTTTACTCAGTTTGTTTGTACCTTCTGTTTGCTGCTGGTTAACAAGTCTGTTGTCTGTCTATTTTGAAATATTTCTTGAATTGGTTCATTAAAGGAAACTTTTAATTCCCTAAATTGTTGAGAGATAAAACTGTAAATCTCTTTCTTGGGGGTAGCATCCACTTTCATAGCTACTGACCTATATTACTGTGTTCCTTTTTTTTTTTTTTTCCTAGTCTTCAGTCCCTGGGGATATCCAAGGAGATGGGTTTCCATGATAGTTGGAAACTATTTGATAGTTTTTATTCTCAGGAGAAAACTAAATGACCTTCTTCTAATACAGTTCTCTCTCATTTACATTTCCCAGAAGCCCAGTGAAGTTAGCCATGGTAGGTGTCACCTCTTTGAATCTGATAGTTCATATGTTATATTTGAAAGTGTAATTTTAGTAGAGGCTTCTGTAGTTCCAGGAAAAATATAAATGATTAATATTAGATTTTTCTTCAAGCCATTATCTTGCCACAGATACTGTAGCCAAGAGGTTAAATATACCATGCTTTTTTTTTTTTTTGAGACGGAGTTTCACTCTGTTGCCCAGGCCGGTGTGCAGTGGCATGATCTGGACTCACTGCAACCTCCGCCTCCCAGGTTCAAGTGATTCTCCTGCCTCAGCCTCCCGAGTAGCTAGGATTACAGGCATGTGCCACCACGCCCAACTAATTTTTTGTTATTTTTAGTAGAGACACGGTTTCTCCATGTTGGTCAGGCTAGTCTTGAACTCCCAACCTCATGTTGGGGTTTGGGGAGCCCTCAGCTTCCCTGAGAGGACGTTTCTCCAGGTTCTTGGTCTGTCACTCTCAAGAATGAGAGAGGAGACCACGGTGCAGTGTGCTAATAAAGTAAAATACCGGACTCAAAAAGTGGTTGCAGAAAGTGATTTATTTAGATAGAGAAAGAGAAAAAGGAGAGAGAGGAAGAAACAGCTAGCTCTCACACTGAGTGAGAGAAAGAAAAGCCAGCCGCTTTCACACTGAGTGGGAAGGGTTCCCAGAGAGGGAAAACCAGAGAAGGAAAGCTCCTCACACTGAGTGAGAGAATCCAGAAAGATGGAATCCAGGAGAGGAAAGGCAGCTTCCACACTGAGTGGAAAGGAATTGAGAGAGAGAGAGATGGGGTTTAGGAGAGGAAAAGCAGCTTCCACACTGGGTGGGAGGGGATTCCAGAGAGCTGGAAATCCCGTGTGGGTGAAGGAGCAGGGGAATTTATCCTGGGAGAAATTCCCACCTTCCCAAGTACCTTTGGCCAATGAAAGGAGTTCCTTTAAACTTCCGCTGAGGTGATTGACTCTTAGTTTCTTCCCGAGTCTCCCAGATGGAGAGAGATGGGTGTGGGGGGCTAGGGGGAGCATGGCGCTGGGAAGTTCTTGCCCTTAAAACTACACTCCTTCGTGGACCCGGTAAGAGAATACATTCCCTCACTCAGGTGATCTACCTACCTTGGCCTCCCAAAGTGCTGAGATTACAGGTGTGAGCCACCACGCCCAGCCTAAACATACCATTCTTTTACCACCTTTTGTCAGCCTGTATTTGTCTCAGTCCAAAATGGGTTTACTGTGACAACATTTTTTGTTTTTTGTGTTTTTGGAGTTAGTCTGTCCTGGTATCCAATAATACTTTCATCTTGCTAGCAAACTATGTTCTTTCTACTAACAGATAAGTGTTTTGCTTCTTAGTTATGGCTCTCCTATCTAGAAAATGGATGGCCATGGCTTTGGCTCATACTTGTATCTGTACTTAGAGTTTGCTTATAAACTCTTAATTACATCTAGCCATCGTGGATTTTTAATCCTGCAAGTCCCTGTGGATCCAGCTGTTAAGGATCATTTGTTTCTTCTAAACTAGGGTATTCAAAGTGGGTAGTATATCAGTCTAAGACAGGGATTGTGATACGGAAAATAGCTTCACAAAGATTTCCCAATCATTTTGGTAACATATTCTACACAAAACCACTATACGAAAATCCTCCTGCAATTAACAAGCTAATAGAGAAAGATACATTTATGCTACCACCTATCAAAGATGGTATGTCTTTGGAGATACAAGTTTATTAGTAGTTAACTGGATAACATTATATTCAAATTGAATTTTATCTATCACTTTTCTTATTGTATACATTGTTATCTTGTGTCACCCTAAAATTTATCCCCAGTAGTTTGACATACCATCAAACTACTGGAGTAGAGTTTAATACCATCTTGGCATATTAGGTAGAATTTAGCGCCATCTTTTAGCTTAGAGATTTAAGTATGAGTAGTTTTAGTGTTTCAGGGATCTACCCTGAAACTCTATAGAGTGTTACTCTATTGCAGAAGTGGTGTTTTAAGGAACTTTTTCATATTCCTAAGTTTGTTTTATAGCCATCACAAGTTTTGTTTTGTTTTGTTTTTTTGTTTTTTTTTTTGAGATAGAGTCTTGCTCTGTCACCCAGGCTAGAGTGCACTGGCATGATCTCGGCTCACTGCAACCTCCACCTCCCAGGCTCAAGCAATTCCCTGCCTCAGCCTCCTGAGTAGCTGAGATTACAGGCACACACCACCATGTGCGGCTAATTTTTGTATTTTTAGTAGAGACAGGATTTCACCTTCTTGGCCAGGCTCGTCTTGAACTCCTGACCTTGTAATCCACCTGCCTCGGCCTTCCAAAGTGCTGGGATTATAGGCATGAGCCACCGTGCCAAGCGGGAACATCACTTTTTTTGGAGACAGTGTTGCCTAGGGATCACAGCTCTCTGCAGCTTCAACCACTGAGACTCAGGTGATCCCCCTGCCTCAGCCTCCCAAGTAGCTGAGACTATAGGCGCACACCACCATGCCAGGCTAATTTTTGTATTTTTTGTAGAGGCAAGATTTTGCCATATTGCCTGGGCTGATCTTGAGCTCCTGGGCTCAGGCAGTCCATCTACCTCCGCCTCCAAAAATACTGGAATTAATAGGCGTGAGCCATTGTGCATTGCCAAGAAAATTTTGAGTGAACCCTAGAGAATATAAACTATCTACTTGTTTTCTTAAAGATACTATTCTTACTTATTTAAAAGCGTCAAATGAATTAGGGATGATTATTTTTAAACTCCAGTCTCTTTCCCCCTTGAAATTACTGGATCATGGAATACTCTAGAGTTTGCCCAGCTTAGAAGTCAGATTTTACTGGTTTTTAATTAGCAGTATATCAATTCTAACATGAGATAGTGTATTAATCTGTTTTGTGTTGCTCTAAAATACCTGAGACTAACTTATAAGAAGAGAAGTTTATTTGGCTCACAGTTTGGCAGACTGTATAGAAGCATAGTACCGGCATCTGCTTCTGGTGAGGCCTCAGGAAGCTTTTACTAATGGCGGAAGGTGAAGGGGGAGCAGGCAAGTCACATGGCAAGAGAAGGGAGCAAGAGACAGAGGAAGGAGGTCCCAGACTCTTAACAATCAGATCTCATGTGAACTCATGACTGCAAGGAGGGCACCAAACCATTCCTGAGGGATCTGCCCCCATGACCCAAACACCTCCCCAGTAGGCCCCTCTCCAACATGTGGTATCACACATTTCAACATGAGATTTGAAGGGGGAGATATCCAAACCATATCAGACAATTTGTAAAATATTTTGGCTAGGATTTTCAGAATTTTTTTTCCTTGAGTACTTTCACAACTCTTGGCCACCAGTTTCTTTTCTTTCTTTCTTTCTTTCTTTTTTTTTTGGATTGGAGGTGAGGATGGCGTTTCACTCTTGTTGCCCAGGCTGGAGTGCCAATGGCGTGATCTTGGCTCACTGCAACCTCTGCCTCCCAGGTTCAAGTGATTCTCCTGCCTCAGCCTCTGGAACTGTAGGTGTGAACAACCACACCTGGCTAAGTTTTTGTATTTTTAGTAGAGATGAGTTAGCCATGTTAGCCAGGATGGTCACAATCTCCTGACCTCGTGATCCGCCCACCTCCGCCTCCTGTAGCTGGGACTACAGGTGTGAGCTACCGTGTCCGGCCTAGTTTATGTTGCTTTCTTCTGAAGAATAATTCATCCTCGAAATAAGTCCTTCAGATATGTTTTGTGAAATAAATTTTGTAAAATAAATAATCCTAAAGTTGTCTATGTTATATAAGTATGTGCTGAGGCTGCCAGAAGTTATTGTTAAATAATTTTATGAGTTTTTTTAATGATCCTATTTGCATATGTATCTATACTTGCTGAAAGCTTTTCTCTGTTTTTTTGTTTGTTTGTTTGTTTGTTGTTGTTCTTGTTTTTTTGAACAGAGTCTCCCTCTGTCTCCCAGGCTGGAGTGCAGTGGTGTGATCTTGGGTCACTGCAACCTCTGCCTCCTGAGTTCAGGCTATTCCGTTGCCTCAGCCTTCTGAGTAGCTGAGACTACCAGTTCGTGCCACCATGCCTGGCTAATTTTTGTATTTTTAGCAGAGTGAGGGTTTTACCATGTTGGCCAGGCTGGTCTCAAAATCCTGACCTCAAGTAATCCGCCCACCTCCACCTCCCAAAGTGCTGAGATTATAGAGGTGAGCCACCCTGTCCAGCCTGAAAGCTTATTTTCTAAAGGGAAATTAATCTCAACAATTTATTGATTTGGAGATTGTATCTCAGTGAAGAATGGTTACTTCATGTCTAAAGACATATCATGTATTATTCTGTGTTCAATAGCATGGCACTGTTGTTAGGAGTTTACTTCCTGTCTCATTACAGTGTTAACTTGTTGCTCATAAAACAATTCTCTTAAGATTGATACATCCTGAATATGTGCCAACATATATCAGTTTATAATTTTAAATAGAACATATTAATAACATACCTTTTTAAGGTTTGTGTGAACTACTATTTCCCTGAAAGAACTAATTTGTTTGTCACTGTATAATTGAAAGCATATTGCACTTTGTATTCACAGGTTTGGGGGAGGCAAATCAGACATTTAAACTGTGTACCTCTTGCTAATTGAAATTATTTCTACATTAAACAAACTTGTAGAATTTACTTACACATACTGCACTTTTTAATTATCTTTTTTCTCCTTTTCTTAAAGATGATACTTGTTGATGCCACTGTTATCATCCTCCTAGCAGAAGATAGTCCTACTGAGAAAATGAGCACTTTGATCATTCAGTCTTTGAACTTTAACCTTTGACTGGAAGTGACCTATAGGCAATGAAGACTTCTTCCTTTTACTGCATTTTTACTCGTGTGCATTCTGGGCGCATGTTGATCGCTGGTTCAGTCCAGGCAACTGACATGCTTTTATTAGTCATACAGTATTAATGCAGGTGTCAGGAAATGTCAAATATAATTCCATTTTTTATTTTTATTTTTTTAAGCTTTTGGAAAAGCTCCAGGTCCTCATGTATTGTGCAATAACAATGACTTCCTTGGTGGTTTTGGTACGTTCATTGCCGGCAATGGACGTTGTAATAGGAAAAGTTTTCATTAACTCCTGCCACTCAATGATTAATGCATGATAGGGCCTATGAAATGAACTTATCGGTTATAGTGGGAATATAAATAAAGTGAGGGATCCAACATTACGTTAAAAGTCACCCCAACTGTTTATATTTGGATTCTATGCACTGTGATTCTAAGATTAACAGCATGAATTAACATGCGTCTTTAAAGGACTGTAATGAAAGATCATTGCATATTTATTTAATTGTTTATATCTGCTGTCAAGTTGTTTTGACATGGAAGATTTTCAAGTAACATTGGCAGAGAGGTACAGTATGTTATCCCTATGGTGAAAATAAATTCATTTGTTGTATATAGTTCCTCAATCTCTGAAGTAAAGGTATGAGTAATATAGGGTATGAATGGTTTAATCAAGGCTTTATTTTGGAAGTAAGAAAAATGGCAGTGATGATTAAATTGCTGCAGTCCATAATTTGGGCTTATTTGTACATTAAAATTTTTTTCCAAGTAGATTATACTCTGTTAACTTCCTGCTAGCCATCAGCATGAGCCCTACTGCCTAAACACTATTTCATTTATTTATGTTTGGAAAACCCATAAACATTTTTGTTTGAAGTCTTATTTCTTTTGTTATAAGTCCAGTTTGAATGTTACAATACTTTTATTGAAAAACTTTTGTTTTTTCTTGTAAATTTTCTTTACTTGTAAGTATCATCTTGTCCTTTAATCCTGTACCCTAAAATAAGAAATACATTTTTGACAGAGGCTTAATGTTTTAACTAAAGAGTGTGGACATTTTTATTTTAAAATTTAGGCAAAAATCACTATCAAATGGTATGTTTGCTTATTTGTCTCACAGCCATATAGTTTTTCCTGGAGGGTTTTGTTTTGTTGTTGTTGAAAAGACTTTGCTTACAGCAAGATAAAATTTTCTATAAAAAAATTGTTGAAAGGTCCAATTCTCAGTACCATGTGAGTTAATGATACTACAACTAAGTTCTTTTTAAAAAAAAGTGATTAATGTATTTTATAAATTACCTTTTCACATATGCAAAATCTGTTTCTACTACAATGTTATTTTTACTAATGCCTTATTGTTGCACTCTTTTTGAAATATCCTGCAGTGAATATATGAATCAATTTGGGCTTAAAACTAAAAGCCAGTTGGCTGAAAGGTTTGAAATATGTACCCCAGTAAAACCATTCAATCAATAATTGGTAAATAGTATTTTAAAATTGTTTTTAATCTGTATAGATGACATTTTGTAGCTTTGTACATGTTGTTAATTAAGGGCATATAATTTTACACTCTAAAAGTATAATTACTGAACTCAGGGGTGTGGGTAGACTTCAGAAATATGTCTGCTATAGAAATAACTTGAAAAAAAAATTAAAGCCGTGGCCAGCCACCAAATTGTGGACACTGTTTATATACTGCTAATTAACAATGACCACTTTTAAAAAATTATAAACAGTTTTGTTCTGTCTCTACTAGATACATATATAAATTCTCACAGTGATCTCTGTCAGTTTTATTATTGGCCTGTTTATTCAAGATAGAAAGTCTTTGAATTCCTCAAAGTTTTAAACTGCTTTTAATACGAAAATTGCAGTTGTAAATTATGTATTTTCATATTTTACATAACTGCTCTACACTACTGTTTGACTTGATCTTTTTCTGGGGGTGAGGGAGAAATCTCTCTCCATATTTCTGGTCCTCTTACTAAAATGCTTTTATAAAGAAATGACTGGTGACATTTATTCACCAAAGGAATTAATATACTGGGTCAAAGATAACAATGCTATACTATAGAGTAATAGGTCATATATAGCCTCAGTTGAGTTTTTTATAACAATATTTTAACGTAACTCTCTCTCTACATATAAATACCACAAAGTAAACTAAAATGAAACAGAGGAAAGTAGAGGAAAATGAAATAATTTCAGTCATCTTATGTTTTAAAGAGAAGAAAATAAGATGAAATATCCTAAAATATAGGAGCACAGACATTCAAAATTCATAGTCAGATTAACAACACTCTCTTGAATTTAGGAATCATTGAAAACTCCTTGCACTTAGATTTAATTTATATGTAAGTTACATTATGGAAAGTCATAAGGCATTTATCTGAGTCATTGCTCTACAGAGGGCAATAGATGAACGGCTTGTAATCATAAAAAGAATATTTCTCTGTAATATTGAAAGACAACCAGAATATCGAGAAAATGTATATAGGAATATGCTACTTGCCTCCTCCCTGCATTCCCTTGGCGGGCACTATTTGCTACAAAGGCCTACAGAATTAGACTTTCATACTTAGAAGATAATATACACTCTTCTTTTTTATTTATTTATTTATTTATTTTTAGTCCCTTCTTCTGGTTTGCCAAATTCTATTAAGATGGTGATAACATTCACTTCCTTATTTATGCACGCTTAGATCATGAACATGGTGCCCTTCCCTTTTTTTCTTCCTTTTTTTGGTCAAGTAGGAATTAATGCCATAGGTTTTAAACAGAAGGATTGTCTTCAGTTTTTAAGATAATTTTTTTAAAAACACATTTTATGGTTGTTCTCTTAAGGAATTAATACTCACTTTTGAAGGACTTATTTGTGATATGTAATATATCATTTTAGCCAGCAGGGAAATAAAGCATTTTTAATCCCCAGAAGAAAGTGCTGGAAATAGCTTTTATATAGTCAACAGTTCACCTGGAGAAAGATCTGAATCCTTGTTGTTTTGACTAGAAATATCAATATTTGGTATAAAGTAACTAGAATAGTTTATTACTTTTTCCCTTATGAAATTTTAAATGTATGCAGATATATGTATCATTAGATTCCTGTGGTGGATAATCCTTTCTTCAGATTCTAAAACAGGTGTCTAGTAACTGCTTAATTGTTTCCAAATTGCATCAAAGATGAATTGGTAAATAATGGAAATGAGTAGTGATATGAAAATGGTTATGTAACTACATACTGTTTCTGGTAATCAAGTCTTATTTTTTAAAAGCCTATTGTTTTTGAGAATTGAGATATTTAAAACTTGTTATAACTTCTTCCTAAAAATAGAAGAGAAGAGGAGGTACTGTGTGTTCAAAAATTTTTTTAAATAAAGAATTCAGTGTCACTAGTTCTAAGCCTTTATGGTTGCTGCTGCTTATATTTCTTGATCTCACTTTCATTAATTTTTTTGTACATATCTTAGCTGAATGCTTAAAATGTCCAATTACATGTAATTGTGTATGTAAATTGCTTTTCAAAAAGAACTGAAGCTTAACCAATATTATTATTTTCTGAGGATGCATTATCAGAATCGGCTACTATATTGTTCTGTGTTACAGTAATGCCCTTACTGCCTATGCATGATTGAGGTCTGTGAAGAAGGTGTCTTTTAATCTGCACCAACTGGCCACAGTCTTCTTCGTAGTCCTTTTTAATTTTTTTTAAATCCCTTCTTTATTTTTCTTCCTATTTTTCTGTCTCTTCCCACAGATGTCCAATGTACTAGTCTTCAGCAGTTTCCATTTCTCACTTCTAATTTTTTTTTTATTTTTGAGGTTAGGGAATCTAGAGAAAGAAGATATTAAAATTATGCCATAAATTTTTGAAAAATTTAAAAAGGCTCTCCTTCCAGTGGGGTGTGGTGGCACACTCCTGTAATCCCAGCACTTTTGGGAGGCCGAGGTGGGCAGATCACATGATGTCGGGAGTTTGAGACCAGCCTGACCAACATGGTGAAACCCCGTCTCTACTAAAAATGCAAAATTAGCTGGGCATGGTGGTGCATGCCTATAATCCCAGCTACTCGGGAGGCTGAGGCAGGAGAATCGCTTGAACTCAGGAGGTGGAGGTTACAGTGAGCCGAGATCCTGCCACTGCACTCCAGCCTGGGCAACAAGAGTAAAACTCCGTCTCCAAAAAAAAAAAAAAAAAAAAAAGGCTCTTCTTCGTACAAATAAAACACATGGAACTTCTGATACTGATTTCAGTTCATCAGTAGATGGATAGCTAAATTTGTTGAATAATTACTTGGTAAATGAGCTGCTAGCTGTAATTCTTCATTGCTAATATTAAGGAAATTTTTACTATTTTTAGATGAAGACTCCCAAAGCTTAATTATTGCCATTGCAAATTATTTTTCCCTTTAAACTTCTAAGTCATTTTGAGATGTGGAATTATTACTATTTTTTATGTTTTTTTGAGATGGAGTCTTGCTCTGTTGCCCAGGCTGGAGTGCAGTGGCATGATCTTGGCTCATTTTAACCTCCACCTCCTGGGTCTAAGCGATTCTCCTGCCTCAGCCTCCCGAGTAGCTGGGATTACAGGCATGCGCCACCACACCTGACTAATACTTGGTTTTGTTTTGTTTTTTTGTTTTTGAGTCAGAGTCTCACACTGTTGCTCAGGCTGGAGTGCAGTGCCATGATCTCAGCTTACTGCAGCCTTTGCCTGCTGGGTTGAAGCGATTATCCTGCCTCACCTTCCCAAGTAGTTGGGACTACAGGCGCACACCCCCATGCCAGCTAATTTTTTGTATTTTTAGTAGAGACGGGGTTTCACCGTGTTGGACAGGCTGGTCTCGAACTCCTGACCTCATGATCCACCCACCTCGGCCTCCCAAAGTGGTGGGATTACAGGCGTGAGCCACTGCGCTCTGCCCAATTTTTGTGTTTTTAGTAGAGACGAGGTTTCACAGTGTCAGCCAGGCTGGTGTCAAAAATCCTGACCTCAAGTGATATGCCCACCTCAGCCTCCCAAAGTGTTGGAATTACAAGCATGAACCACTGCCACTGTGCCCAGCCTGGAATTATTTTTTAAAAATAATTCGTGGGAGACTTGCTTTCTCAACATGAATTGTGTATGGGTTGTTCTTGTTTATGAGACAGGGTCTTGCCCAGGCTGGAGTGCAGTGGCACAATCATTGCACCCTTCACCTTCTTGGCTCAAGCACTCCTTCTGCCTCAGCCTCTCCTGAGTAGCTGAGTCTACAGGTGTAGGCCAGGATGCCTGGAGACATATATATTTTTAAGATACGAGATCTCACCATGTTGCCCAGGCTGATCTTGAATTCCTGGGCTCAAGCATTCCTCCTGCCTCAGCCTCTTAAAGTGCTTGGATTACAGGTACAAGCCACCATGTCTGGTCTGTTTGCTAATTTAAAGATAGGTTTATGTGCATTATTACCATTAGAGGCACATAAAATCTTAGAAGTACTTAAAACTTAGCTCTTTGTCCTGAAAGTTGAAGTTAGGGTTCTATGATCCTGGTGAGATGTTAATTGTAATTTTAATTTTCACATGTTAATATTGTGACTTGTATTTTTGAGTCTTCAGAATGATTAAATGACTATTTTTTTATGGAAAAAAAAGTTAAAATATCTGAGGGTATTTTGAGTATGTGGAAGGAATGCTGAATAGGAGCTCATCTATCTTATCATACCTCAAGAACTCCGATTTTATATGGTGAGTGAGTGACTGGGAAAAGGAGAGATCCAGTTCTTGTTCTATTTCTTGGCACATAATACTCTCTGGATTTTGAGAAAAGATTGGTCCTACAACAATTTTAAGCTATTTTCTTATTGGTTCTACAACAATTTTAAGTTTTCTCAAAGGCAAAAGCATGATTTCAGAATGACATCACTTGTCAGATTTTCTGGTAGGTGGAAAGATTGAATTATCCTGCCTCTTTTGAAACCTGAAACATACAATTTAAAGCCTGAAATCTACCATAAGGAACTTGTTAAATTTTGTCAGATACCATGAAAATGCGTCTCTTCATAGTTAACCACAGATGGCTTATGTAAAGGCAAATTGATGGTCAGGCTTAAGATAATTATTTGAATGGATTATTGAGTTGATTATCTAGTAGCCAAAAACTAAATGCATGTTCAGGTCAAAATAAATTTTTTCATTTTAGTTGGTACCATTTTCCTTTCATCATTCAGAGCTACAGATTATGCGTTTTATTAATAGGAATGAAAGCTCATGCTTGAAGATTTGAATAAGGTGGATGTATGCATTTTATAAATTCAAGTTGCAAAATATGTAAAGTCACTACTTTTTAAATAGAATATAAATGTTAAAACATAAATCTGTTATATATTTTTAAATACATGTATCAGACTTGTTGAATGCAGATTACTTTGTGTGCTTTATGGAATTTCATAACTTTTAATAATAAAGCAGTTGTCATTGAATTTTTTCTGTAGACTTGAATACTAAATTGGATAGATATCAGACCTCTTTTTAGTTTATGATGTAAAACTTTATTTGTACAGTAGTTACTCTTTGCAAAAGACTGCCTTTTAAAGGATTATGGAAACAGGAGCATGTCCGTTTCCAAAATGAGTGCAACAGAATGAAGATAGTCACTTAAACCACCTATTTAACACATCATCTTTGTGTAATGTATAGCCAGTTTTAGTGTTTCTTTATGTTTTAATAAGTCGCAATTAAAGACTATGTTTTCAGAGAAGGTGGAAATGGAGACCTGGGCACTTGCTTAGAGTTATCATGAGTCTGATGTTGCTGAACTTCAAATCGTACAATTAATTAAGGACATACTTTAAAGAACTGCTGGATGCTTTATGGAGTATACAAACAGATCAACTAATTGACTTAAATGAGTGACTCTTGAAGCTGCAAGAAGAGAAAGGAAATAATCGCAAGAAGGGGCTATCAGTATCTGTTATTCCTGACAGAATTAAATATGCTCTGCTGGTAATTACAAGTTTTCTTTTCTACAGGGGATCTGCTTGCCTCAGGAGCACCTTAGTTATTGAGGCAGCCATTCTGCCATAAAAACAATCATGTCTCAAGCTGTTCGTGCCGTCCTACAAAACTATGTTAGTAGATGGTTAGATAAATATATGATCCATTTTCCTTTGTACTTTGATGGTGCCCTTCTCCTTTATTATAATCCTTAAAAGTAATTTCTACCTCCCATGGTAGGATCTGATTTCTCCACTAGTTTAAGCTACTCTGGATAAGTGATTATGTTGACGTCCTCACTTTCACACTAACATAATAGATAACAAGATTAAACATAAGCTGAATTGAAGGGTCAAGTGACACAGCTAAGAGTTTTGTGTACTTGGATAGTAAAGCTCAAAGCCACAGTGGTTCTCTCTCCTGTTTGGGGCCCCTTTCAACCATTTTTTTAGTTGCCTGTGAGATTTATTTTTAATGTTTGCCTGGATAACGTGAAATATGTAAGTGGGAATCCCTACACCCTTTACAGTTAAGTGGATTATGAAAATATTTTAAAAGGAAAGTTTATCAACTAAGGTAGGAAGTATCTTCTCGTGTCTGTACCTGGCCTTCAAGGACTTCATGTGGGTGAATGTTTCATCAGGCAAGTACCCTCATATAGATGGCTGTATCCTGCAGATAGCCAATTCAACATTAAAATTTTATGTGTCCATACTCACCCCAATGAAAACGTTTCTTTTACCCTGCTATAATTTTATGACATGTCTATCCAACCTAGTTAACCAAGCAGTGACACTCATGAGTAGTCCTCTGCCTCTTGCATTTTTCAAGTCCTGCTGAGTGTAACTTGAAAACATCTCTGAGGTTTCTACCCTCTCTCTAAGTCTCCTTGCTATTAGGGTCTTTCACTACCGGGCCTAGGTGTCTCTGGGCTGCTCTTCAGCCTCATAAACCTTGTTTCATAAGCAGTAGCAATGCAAACCTCCATTGTCCTTTGCTAATGTTCTTCCCTGTTCCTAGAATATTCATGATCTGTGTTTCTACACGAAATGTCTAGTTCAAAGGTGGCTGAAAGGTTGTCATCCTTGCCCTTTCTTCTTTCCCCACTGCCTGCCAGTTATCTATCCTGAAATTTTTAACAGTAGGGACAGTGTTGAAATTGTGTTTGTGGCCCCAGCACATAGCACACAGTACATAGCATACAGTACCTGTAGCATATAGGCATTTAATAAGTGTGTATTGAATTAACTTGATTATACTTGTATTTTTATCCTAGCTTTCTCAAACAAACTTAGGTGCTAGAGATTTTGAAACATAAGTCTGGAACCACCATCTGAGTAAAATGTTATAGCAGAATACCCTGCTCTTTCTATCCCAGAGAGTTTGAGAAAGTTACTTTTAAATAAATCATTAATCATTCTTCATTGGTTTTGGCTTCTTTTTTATAGATGTTTCTCATATCTTTATTTCCAAGGCAAATTACTTGTCACAAATTATTTTAAACTAAATGCATCTTAACCATAAAATCATAAAAGTAAACCTGACATACATAGAGGTTAAAAACCAACATTAAATAGGTAGTTATTGTGTACCTTTCATATGCCAAGAAGGATGGGAGATGAGGTATGTATCTTCAAAGCGCCTATGTAATAAGGGAGGTGATAGAAAAGCATATCATATAAAATGTGACAAGCTTTAAGAGGTGCAGGTAGTTTCTGAATATCACAGAAACGTCTGCGAAAAGTACTGTCATACATAAAGATAAGACACGGGAGTGGGGGATGGGTGCCAGGGTTTGAAAAACCGCCCATTGGGTACTGTGTTCACTATTTGAGCAAGTGGTTCAATACAGCCCAAACCTCCAGCATTTATGCAATACATCCATGTAATCAACCTGGACGTGCACCCTGTGGATTTATTTTCTTTTAATATTGTCATGGACCAGGCATAATGGCGCACACCTGTAATCCCAGCACTTTGGGAGACTGAGGCAGGCGGATCACTTGAGGCCAGAAGGTTGAGACTAGCCTGGCCAACATGGAGAAACCCCATCTCTATTAAATATACAAAAAATTGGCCAGGCGTGGTGGCGCACACCTGTAATCCCAGCTATTCAGGAGGCTGAGGCACTAGAATCACATGAACCTATGAGGCAGAGGTTGCAGAGCTGAGACCAAACACTGCACTCCAGTCTGGGTGACAGAGCAAGACTCCATCTCATAAAAATACTCTGTCATGGTCTGAAAATTGTAAACTTTGTAGATGGGTTTAAGAGTTCCCAAGTACAAAAAGCTAGGACAGGAGAGGAGCGTGCATGAAAATCAGCACAAAGAACGGCGTGGCTGGTTCAGGGTGAGCAGGGTATTTGGGATGATGTAGGTCCTTGTGAATCAGGGTAAGATTTAAGTAATTTGGTTCTTCAGTTTCCACTAGTGGAGAGATGAGCCCAGCAACGAAGAGTAGCTTTTGTCCTCGGGGCATTTGTCAATTGGGAAGAAATAGTAATGAAACTGACCCACTGTGTGGGCAGTAGTATCACAAGGATAGTTGCCCAGGATATGCCTAAAACAGGAAGCCTGAACTACTACCCCAGCATTCCACGCTGTCGCCAGGCTGGAGTGCAGTGGCGTGATCTCAGCTCACTGCAACCCCTGCCTCCCAGGTTCAAGCGATTTTCCTGCCTCAGCCTCCTGAGTAGCTGGGACTACAGGTGTGTACCGCCATGCCCAGCTAATTTTTTTTTTTTTTTTTTTTTTTTTTTTTTTTTAGTAGGGACGGGGTTTCACTAAGTTTTGGCAAGGATGTGGAGCAATGGAAACTCTCCTATGCTGCAGGTGGGAATTTAGAATTGTATAACCACTTTGGAAAATAATTTGGCAGTTTCTTTAAAAGTTATGCACATACCTACTATACAAATCAGCCATTTTACACCTAGCCATTTGCCCAAGAGAAAAGAAAGCATATGTCCACAAAAGGCTTTGTACACTAATGTTTATATCAAACATTTATGTTTTATGTAATCTGCCCAAACTAGAAACATCCCGAATGTCCATCAATAGGTGAATAGATAATGGAATAATACTCAGCAATAAAACAGGAAGAAGCTATTGATAGATGTAATGAAGTTGATGTATCCTGATAAATCTTGGTTATACTGAATAAATATAGCCAAGCAAAAAAGCATATATCCTATATGGCTTTATTTATATAAAATTCTAGAAAATACATCCTTAGTTACAGTGACAATTTTTTTATTTTTAGTAGAGATAGCGTTTCACCATGTTGGCAAGGCTGGTCTTGAACTCCTGACCTCAAGGGATCCGACTGCCTCAGCCTCCCAAAGTGCTAGGATTAGAGGTGTGAGCCATTGTGCCCAGCTAGGAATTTAATACTTTCTAGTTCAAAAGCCTAATCAATGAATAAATTATTTCTGAATGTCTTTGAAGTGATCACCCTGATCACCTTAATTTATGGGGATTAACCTAACTCAGAAATCATTGCACTTTCGAATAAATCTGATTATTAGAAAGTTATTTCTTCCAAGCCAGGTGTGGTGGCTCACACCTGTAATCCCAACACTTTGGAAGGTCAAGGCAGGTGGATTGCTTGAGTCCAGGAGTTCAAGACCAGCCTGGGCAACATGGCAAAACCTCGTCTCTACAAAATTACAAAAAAAAAAAAAAAAAAAATTAGCTGAGTGTGGTGGTGTGCACCTGTAGTCCCAGCTACTTGGGAAGCTAAGGTGCGAAGATTGCTTCAGCCTGGGAGTTGGAGGTTGCATTGTGCCACTGCACTCCAACCTGGAGATAGAATGAGACCATGTCTCTCTCTCTCTCACACACACAGACACCTGACAGCGCATTTTGAAGACATGTTTCTGTGATATTCAGAAACTATATACTTCAGATTGCCTTCATACTATCTATTACAGATTGAATTGTGTCCTCCAGTAAGATGTGTTACAGGCCTAACTCCCAGTACCTCACATTGTGACCCTATTTGGAAATAGAGTCATTGCAGATGTCACTAGTTGAGGTGAGGTCATGCCAGAGTGTGCCCTTAATCCAATATAACTGGTGTCCTAAGAATTGGAGAAGAGACACAGACACACAGACACACAAGGGGAGAAAACCATGTAGTCATGGAGTGATATATTGACAAGCCAGCGAATGCCAGGGATTGCTGGGGACATCAGAGGCTGGAAGGGGCAGGGCAAGTTTCTTCCCTGGAGCTGTGGGAGAGAACATGATTCTGCTGACACCTTGATCATGGACTTCTGCCCTCCAGAGCTGTGAGACAATAAATTTCTGGTTTCTTTTAAGCCATCCAGTTTGAACTACTTTGTTATGGCAGCCCTAACAAACTAACACACACACTGTCTTTTTTCTAGTTTTGCCTTCTGGAGACATGGAATAAGTCCTGGTCTCTTTTCCAGATATGTTCAGGTTTTTTTGAGTCCATATTTCAAGAACATATTTCATTACATAGTGAGGAAAACATCTCCCTCACTGATTTTTAATATGATACATTTTCAAATCCTTGCATCATTCTTTTGTAGGATCAAGATTTTCAAAGATGCTTTAAAGTATAGAAACCAGAACTGATCTTACCACTTCAAATAGTAGCCTGTGAATAGCTACTGCACTCCTGCCTGGCAACATAGTGAGATCTTGTCTAAATAAAAAGAAGATTTCATCTCAAGATACAAAAGAGAATAGAACTTGCTCTGTGGTTTAGGCCAAGGATTTTCAAGCTGTTTCTCTGAGCGCTAGGAGTTCCTTGCAGTTACCTCAGGGGCACACATGACTATATTTCATATTGATGTTCTATAGATATTTGCATTAGAAGAAAGTTTGCTGTTTAAAACAAACTTGAAAAACATTGCTTTTTTTTTTTTTTTTGAGATGGAGTTTCAGCCTTGTTGCCCAGGCTGGAGTGCAGTGGTGCCATCTTGGCTCACTGCAACCTTCTCCTCCTGGGTTCAAGCAATTCTCCTGCCTCAGCCTCCCGAGTAGCTGGGATGACAGGCACATGCCACCACATCCAGCTGTTGATTTTTGTATTTTTAGTAGAGATGAGGTTTTCCCATGTTGGCCAGGCTGGTCTCCAACTCCTGACCTTCGGTGATCCACCCACCTCAGCTTCCCAAAGTGCTGGGATTACAGGCATGAGCCACCATGCCTGGCCTTGCTGGCTAATTCTCTTTTTTGTTGTTGTTTTTTTTTTGAGACGGAGTCTCACTCTGTCGCACAGGCTGGAGTGCAATGACACCATCTTGGCTCATTGCAACCTCCGCCTCCCGATTTCAAGCGATTCTCCTGCCTCAGCCTCCCATGTAGCTGGGACTACAGGCATATACCACCATGTCCAACTAATTTTTGTATTTTCAGTAAAGACCCAGTTTCACCGTGTTGACCAGGATAGTCTTGATCTCTTAACCTCGTGATCTGCCAGCTTGCATGTTAGGACCCTGCAAGTCATATGAAGGAGGCCAGTAAAGAGAGGCTGCTTCACACAGTGTGGTTTACCACATAAGGAGAAGAAACCCAGCCAAAAAAATTCAAGGAGGTGGGCTTTCAGAGACCACCGTCCCACCCTACCCCCAATCCCCTTTCCCACAACTCTTCCTCTTAAGTCTTTATGCCAACACTTCCCCGCTTTCCCCTATTTTCTTTCCCACAGCCCTCTTCTTAAGAAAGAAAAAAGCTTTATACCAACACTTCCCAGCTTTTTCCTACTTTCTTCACTACAACCCAGGCAAGCACCCAATACATACTATCAGCCACTCAACAACCCCCAGACACAGACTCTGCCAACTGCAGGCAGCTTGTGCTACCCTTCGCCGTTTTATAGACGGTGAAGACTAAGTTCCCGCCCCTCCCAGCCCCAAAGCACTCTGGGTGAGCAGCTACTCCTCTGGTTTCTCATTGGCTCTCTCACTCTCAATCAACAGCTCGTTCCCAGCCCCTCCAACTATTTCCTGGTCCACGTGACCAATAGCGGCAAGAAGAAGTGGCGGTTTATTGTCCGGCTGTACGCAGCACCAGCAAGAAAGGTAGCTTCCCACCCCCAGCGGCTGTCGTGATTGGAAAACGACCTGAGCCTCTTCGCTGAAAGAGTATATTATTAGCCTTTGGGTTCGCCCTGCTTCCTTGTGGTTAAGAATGACCTGAAATGCCTAAAAATTGTTGAGCTTCAGGGCTCTACCCTGGAAATGGTGATTTAGAAGGTCTTTGGGGAGGGCCTACGAGTCTGTGGTTTTAATAAGCACCTCCAGGATTTGCTCTTGGGGAAGTTGGCATAATACTAAAGAGTTGGTATTCAAACGTTTCTTTCCAAGAAATCGCTTCTATTACATTTATCCTAATATTCTGTTAGTTGCTCCTTTAGATTTGAGCTTCTCCAGCAGCTCCCACAAATAAGCAGTTTTTCCTGGAAAGGGAAATACAGCAGTTTAAGAGGCAGCTGGCTAGTATCGATTTTCGCAGTACACCCTCAACCTCTGCCACCTCCTCAACCAGTGAGCCACAGATGTGTGTGGGGTATCCTTTAACAGCTTGTTCAGCTGGATCGGTTTGTGACCCTAAAGTGAACCACCAGATAAGTAGGGCGATAGTGTAGGCAGAAGCCTTTTAAAGGAGGAAACTGGGGTGTGGAATGAGAAAGTTTTAGGATCTCAGTGGCAGGCCGGGGCAGCTGGAAGACTGTGGGAATACTTTTGGGAAGAAGGTGGCTTTTTGTGTATCATGGGCTGTGGCAAGAGAACTTCATTTACACCCACCTTAGTATTAGAAATACTCCAAGAAAGAGCAAAGGTTAAACACTGTAGGTTTTTTTTTTTTTTTTTTTTTGGTTGTAATTTGCAAATTTATTCTGTAATCATCATTAGTTTCCTAATCAAAATAACAGTCAATTCACTGTTTCTCTCAAAAGTTTCTTTCATTTTCCTAACTTCCTGTTTCTTCAACCTGGATTGTCCTTTCTCTCACGTCCACGAATTAAAATTCTAGTGATTATTTGAGACTCAGCTGAGATACTAAATCTTTGTGGGAGTCTTCTCTAATTTCCCAGTTTGGTTCTACCTGGCTCATCAAGTGTTTATCAAAGTTTTTGAGGTGCAGGTGATTTGGGAATGGAGATGGCCCAGGTCTGGTCTTCTCTCTAGTGAATCTCACACCGTAATTAATAAACTGGTCTTTGCTTTGCTCTATTATAGCATCACTTCTACCTCCAACACTTTATTTTCTGTGCTTTTTTTGCTATCATATTGGTCTGTATCACTGTATTTTGAGTTCCTGGAAAAGTGGCAGAATGACTTCAACTCTATGCTAAGAATGTGGTACAAATGTAACATGTTTCCTGAATAGATGAATGAATGGATGAGAGGAGGAGATGGCTGCAAAGAAATGAAATTCAGCCTTCTTCAATATTTTATCTTTAGCTTCAGAATTGAGTCCTGTGATGGCATTAGAGAAAATTCTGAAATTTTTTGGGCTTTGGAAATGGCTTCGACTCCATAAAGCTGGCCCATAAGATCAGGAAGAGCAAAGATTACCAGAATTATAGAGGGAAAAGATTTCAGGACAAGAACTAGCCCTCTTCTCCCGTATTCCCAATTTATGAGTTCAAGTCCTACCTGACACAGGTATGAATAAACTTTAAGAACCTGAAAGGTGGTATAGTATAATGCTTAAACAAGCAGATTCTGGATTTGTGTCCTCACTCTGTGGCTTACTGACCATCTATCTTTGTGTGACCTTGTGCAAATTACATAATCTCTCTAGGTTTCAGTTTCCTTATAAATAAAACGGGGATTATTATGATTATAATAGTACCTCCAAGGATTATTAGGAGTGTTAAATGAGTTAATACATAGAAAACATGTAGAACAGTGATCAGAACATAGTACTAAATTATCACCTATAATATAATATTGCATAAATAACATAGCTCAATAAATTTAGCTGTTACTGACTTATGCTAGCTGAAAAAAGTAGATTCACAAGGCTTTCGTCTACACAGATGTGGAAGCCTTCTATAATTTCTCAAGGCTATAGTCTGCACTGTTGTAGGCTGAAGCCTTGATTACAGTGGCATATTGGGAATTGCTGGAAAATTAAGAGGCTGTTGGTAAGGGTCCCTAACCAATTGGTGGGGCACCCATACCTTTCCTTACTTAGTCCATACTTAGTTGACTCTTACAGCCCACAAACTCTGCCATCATTTATTTAACCATTCTTTTATTTACAGGTATTTGGGTTGTTTCCAGTTTTTTTTTTTTTAAGAGAGAAAAGGAGAAAGAAACAGCAAAAGAAAGAAAAAAAAGAATGAAAGAGAGAAAGAAAGAGGAAGAGAAAGAGGGAGAGAGAAAGGGATTCTTGCTTTATTGCCCAGGCTAGAATACAGTCTAAAAATGGGTATTAAAAACCTCTTTTATGCCAATAATTGTGCTTAACAATGGAGACAGGAAGGAATAGGGGATGAAAATAACAAATAAGCAGCCAACCAATATTTTATT